>PVJH01019322.1:0-43065 GCA_004026705.1 Nesogale talazaci | reverse complement strand
TTTTACTTTTCTCTTGTCCCACCATCAAGTTTGACCTTCATTTGGGTTTATTAATTCATTTGGGTGAATTTATTAATTCACTGCTACATTGCCCTTGATTAACCCCCACTGGCATCCTATGACCTTCTTTCTATTGATTATAGTTCATTTTTCGTTCCCTTGGGCTGGTTATCTAGCCCCCTAACTTTCTCACATGTCCCCTTCTCTTGTATTTCCCTGGAACCACTGGTCCCATTCTTTTTTCATCTGTAAATTATTTATCTTGCCTGTCTTATATAAATAGTCATGCAGATACATTAATAAGTGCAAAACCAGGCAAAGACAAATAAAACAACAAAGGAAATAAAAACCCAACAAAACAATAACAACAACAAAAAATAACAACAACACAAAGAAAGCTGCTCACAAAAATGGAAAAGCCTATAAATAGCTCAAGGTCTGTATGAGTGATTTCCAGTCAAGTCTGATGGGGTGCCACTCTCTTCAAAGCCTATTTTTTATATTCCCTGGAGGTTTCATTCCTCTGCTCCCCCTGCTGCTCTGCTGCATGCCCTCAGTGCCTCGCCCCAGTGTGATGGGGCCTGATCATACACTATTTCTACACTGTCTCCAGTGCTCTCCCACTCAGTGCCATGGTTCAGTGACGGATGTTGTGCCCCATGGTGGGGCCAGACCTACGCTCCTCCCCATCTATTATCTGTGCTGAGCAGGAACATCATCCTTGGAATTTTGTGTTTTCTATGTGACTGTATATATCTCTAAATGATTGGGTAGAATGGGGTTTCTGGGTGCTGAACATTTTTACATTTCTTTATATGAATGAGGTGCTTTCCCATATTCTACATCTCCAGATTCTCCTCTTCCTCTTCATAAGCTTATGTGTTTGTATGAGGACATAAAGTTCCATGAAACACAAGTGTTCTTTGCTTTTTGAGTACCAACTGACTAGCATTTACATATACAACCCTTGTTACATAAGTTTGATTCCACAACTGGGAGATTGATTCTTGAATTTTGAAGAACAATTAAGAGGGAACCTTTAGTTGGGTGAACCATGCAATGTGTGAAATATTAAAGTGGAAAATGAGGCCCTGTTGTCATTAACAGTGCAAAGCTCTGTGCATCCTGAATGTATTCTCATCACACAGAGAATGCATTCTAGCTGGCAGGGGGCTCTGACTTGCTGATTTTGAGCCCAGACTTTGAGCTATTAGACTTGGCTCACAAAACCCTCACAAGATGAATTTTCTCAATATTGAGAAATCTTGGCTGGCAATGATATAGCAGTAGAATTTCTGCTTTTCTCTCTCCGCTCTTAGTTCACTATAGAGGAAAAAAAAGAGTCAATGTGAAAAGCAATTTTTTCCCACAGAAGGACTTCTCTAATAAAGAGTTTTCTGAAAATAATAAATGAGATTAATAATTTACAGGTCTGTGAACTCAAGATACTAATTTAGATCAACACTCTTTAGCCATATGCACATTTCCAATGTCAAATTGTATCAGGCTGAGTAGGAATATGACCTCCAATATTTAATTTATTTATTAAATCAATAAAATGACTATTTTTAAGTAAATAAATTAATCTAATTTTGCATGATGTACTTATGTGCTTCTTCTAACTATAAGCAATGACTCATTATGTGGGAGTTGAAGTTGATGAGGCAGATATTTTCTAATATGCTCTTACTGACTATTAAAATCACATTATAACATTAATGTAACTTGTTTATTTCATTACTTCTTGGCATAAATGTAGAGATAATTTTGTTGACTATCTTTTAAAAAAACAAACAATACTGATACATGTATGAGTTCCTAATGAATCATTTACTCTAATTGTTTTATAGATACTTATTTGGAAAGCCATCCCTTTCTAAAAGGAATAGAAGATGTGTCCTCCAGTCCAAGCAAGGTATGATTCACTGAGTATCAAAATTGGCTCTTTGTGAGCACACAGTTTTCCCATGTAAGGGTTTCCCTTTCCGTTCATTGTATTAGGATTGTCAAGAGCAAACATTTACTGGGAGCACATTAATAAAGCCCACCATTCACTATTGCAGTTGAATTTTAATTGAGGTCTGCATGACTCCAGAAAGGAGCTAGTTTGCCAAACTGTTTCTCCTCTCTCCTCTTTTCCAACACTTTACTCCATTCTTCACTCTTAAGTTTTTCTTACATAATCATTCAGGACAAATAATTCACAAATTGCCCTAAATGCACTGAGCTCCCTGGAATACAGTACTACTTGATGAAGAAGGTCTTCAGGAGTTAGAACGGACTTCATGGCAACTCATTGGTTATTTTCTTAATTAACAACAACAACAAAACAAAAATAAGAACAAAGTTAACTAGAATAAAAAAATAAGTCAAAGCCCACATGGAAGAAGCACACCAGCTTGTGGGACCCCAGGGTGTCAAAGGTATCATGCTTCAAGGACTAAAAAGCATAACATTGCGTGCTCACTTTCCTGTGTGATCGCTGATGACAAATGTGTACATAAGCTAATGTGGTGAAGAAAGCTGATGGGGCCCAGCTATCAAAAGACATAGCGTCTGGGGTCCTAAAGGCTTGAGTAAACAAATGGTGGCCATCTAGCTGGAAAGCAACAAAGTTCACCTGGAAGTAGCACATCAGCTCATGTGATGACAAGGTGTTAAAAGGATCTGGTATCAGGCATTAAAGAACTAAAATTACACCATTATTAATGACAGGGAGTACAGATTGGTGACACAAAGCCCATTATAGGTGAAGTTGCAGAGGGGTTACAAGGAGGAGATGAGCCAGTTAAGTTACAGTGTCTTAACAATGAAATATGCAACTCTCTTCTAGTTCTCAAATGCTTCCTCCCACCCACTCTCATGATCCCAATTCCACCACACAAAATCAACTAGACCAGTGGATGTACAGTGAAGTTTTAAACATGGGAATTTAGGCTAGATGATCCCTCAGGACTAGTAGTAGGAGTGGTGATACCAGGTGGGTGGAGGGATGATGGAGTAGAAAGGGGAACCAATTTCAGGGATCTACATGTAGCCTCCTCTCTGGGGCACAGACAATGGGGAAGAGAGTGAAGGGACACATTGGACAGTGTACAATATAATAACAATTATAAATTGTTATAAATTTAATATAATAACAATTTATCTGGGAGGGCCAGCCTCTGATACACTTACAGCAAGGCTTCAACAGGCAACTGTGAAGTGATAATTATTATTTATTATAATAACGATATAGAGCTCATGACAGAGAAAGAAAGAAACAATGAGTCAGACATACATCACATCAGGGTAACATGCTCACCTCTGCCTAGTATGGTGGTCCACGGGTAGATGGAGAGGGAGGAAGGGATTAAGGAAAGGATTACATGACGAGGGAGAGGAGCCGAGAGTGTCCGGCACTCAGAGGCAGCAGAGAGGCAAGCAAGAGAAACCCAGAAGCGAGGGTCAGGAGCGAGAGTGAACACTAATTTTCCCTGTTTAAGTAGCCTAACAGGAAACACATAATTTCTCTACTCACTGGTCAGAACACGTCACAAATGGGGGCTGTCTTAAGGGCTATAAGATGGTAATGGTTTAGGGATGCCTCATGACTAAGAGGAGAGGGATGTGATAAGGAAAGACTTCAGACTCCTGGGGGTAGGTGAACAGGTCATTGACAATGGCTCTTGAATCCCACCCATAGGCAGCGAGGGAAGATCATTCTCCTAACTTGAGTCATGCAAAGCCCTCAGATAACTGGAGCATCAGGGATATTAGCTATCTTAGTCAGCCTCATCACAAGTCAGACGAAGAGCACATGACTGCCACATAAGGGTTCATGGGGGAAGGGGAGAAAGAAGGAAAATATAGGGAGCTGGTACTGGGGGCCTAAGCAGAGGGAGGAGGTTTTGAGAGTGATAATGGCAATAAGTGTGCAAATGTGGCCTGCAGACAATTGATGTATATATGGATCATGATGGGAGTTGTATGAGCCCCCAATAAAATGATTCATTAAAAAAAGGGGGGGAGGGGGAAGGAGGAGCTTATACCAAGTGCTCAGGTGGAAAATATTTTGAAATGAATATGGCAATATGTGTAAAAATATGCTTGATACAAATGATGTATTAATTGTTATAATAGCGGTAAGAGCCCCCAATAAAATAATTAAAAGAAATAGACCAGTAACTTTAGTCAGTGATTATGTTCTTGGCTTTGTGGTTACAGAGTTGGGCTGTATTCCTCAAGGTCTGCGGTTTGAAATCACCAGCAGCTACTCAGGAGGAAGACTCCAGGAAAGAATTACAGTCTCGGAATCCCACAGGGGTCACTATGAGTCAGCATGGACTGATGATGGCTGCTTAGTTGGAGTTTGAACCATATCTCAGGGACTGAGTTCAAGGCAAGTAAGAATACATATGAGACAGATGTAAATTGCTGATCATCTATATTCTATCACACAAATGTTAGTTAACACAGCAAACAACAAACACAGCAAAAAGGGGAAACACTGTTCATATGGGTAGATTAGAGAAACAAATATGTGTATAACAGGTTTATATACAAGAGCAGTTGAATATTGAGAAAACATCCCAATCCAGTCCAAATCAAGTCTGTAAATCCAATATTAGCCCATATGTTCGATATCAATCTATTAAAGTCCGTTTCAGACTCATGAAACACCAAATGTAGGAAAATCACAGGCCAGTGGGTTGGAAGTGTCCTGAATCAGTGGCACTGTAAGTATCTCAGTGCTGGCAGGGGTCTCTATGTGGTTTCTCCGACTCCTTGGTTGCATCAGGGGAGGTCCAAGTGGCTTCTCAAGCATCCAGGGCATTGTGCTATGTGTTTTGTCAGTGGAACATCTCTAAGGGAAGGAGGAGAGAGAGAAAATGTCTCCTATCTTTAAGGAGGAAAATACAGGACTTCTCAGAAGGCCAGGCCCACACAGAGGGCTCATTGGTTATGTCTTGATTGACAGGTCAGGCCCCACCCCTTCACTCATCATCTTCTCAAATGGATACCAGATTGTATAACTACCACACTTACCCAGATCAACAGCATAGAGCTTCAAGCATAAGCGAATGAGGGAAGTTCTGATTGTTCTAGGTTCTTAATAGTTCTTAGTGGGAGGTGTTTAGTGCATATGTTTCTTTAGATAATAAGCCCATGGCTCTGAGTTATGTCTGTGGTGGTGATGTATTCAGTCCAAATGTTTTCCAGATAAGTCAGTGTCCGGGGTGAAGGTGGATTATGTAAGTTTCACATTTTGTAAGATGATTTGGAGTGATGTCTTGAATACTCAGCAATACTGAGTCCATATTTTAAATTTACATGCTCTTTGTAGTCCCTAATCATACTACGAGCCCTGTCTGCTTAAAACAGAAATAGGAAATTATTTAAAAGAAAACTTAGAAGTTTCTAGCTTGTTTTTAAGGAGGGAGGAAATGTGAGAAAACAAACCCAGCTGTTAATTATGTAATAGGCAAGAATCTCCAGTCCACATTGCATGTGTAACATCAAAGTTCTCAAGTTAGGTGGCTTTTGATTAGCAGTTAAGTATGATTTTTATCTAGTCCTAGCACAGTCAGAGGCTGATGGCAAAGGAGTTGAATAAGCATCCCCTTACTGAAGGTTAGGCACCCCACAAAGCTTTAATTAGCATTTGAAACATCCTAACAGTTTGAAAAAGCTATGCCAAAACAACACCGTGCTTTGTTGTTTTTGTTGTGGTCTTGGTGCCAGCTTATTGATATGGGTAACAAAAAACATTAAACAACTTGCAACTGAAACTTCACACACTTCTGCTTCCCATAGTTTTAGATGTTTTCTGTGCTCAGTGTATCTCTGCTGTCACAATTGTGTCACAGTGGGAAGGGTGACAAGAAAAGCAGCAGGAAGGTGAAGTCCATATCTCACATCTTGTCGCAGATTTATGCAACACCTGAATTTAGCTAGCATTGTCTGAGTTTTAGGTACATACAAGTTTTGGGTCACAAACTACAATAACAACACATCATGGGAGCTATATGGAATGATTTCAGAATTCAGTGATACTTTGATTGTCTTTTATTTCTGAAAGCCTGTAATCATCATTTTTGGGCCTGGGGTCCTTGCTGGCTGTTCAAGGTTGGCTTTGCGTGTTATTTGAGGGGTATTGAAATCTCTGACCCACCACATGTCACAAGCTGCCTGTAAAATCCACTGGCTCTGAAACCACTTTTTCCCCCTTCCAGTTTTTCCTGAGAACTCAGGTCTCAGGTCTGAAAATTAGGGTCCAGGTAGAGGAGGGGAACTGACCTGATCCCCCATCTCAATCCATCAAATGAGTGACCTGTTAGCCGTTTCACAGATTCTTGCAGAAGACGCTCCCAAGGGTTCTGCTAAAAATCACCTGAAAGGGAACCTCTCTAGCTTTCTTCTTTTTTGCCCCCTTTCATGAACCAAATAAACAGATTGCGGTGGAATTTCCTAGACTTTCAACTCAATCGACTGACTGTTTAAATTTTTTTATTTAATATGTCTTATTGAGTTGTTTGTTTTTAACCTTGATTCTGGATGTATTTTTGATAGTTGCAAGGTGATGTAGGATGGATACTTTGCAATGCAAAGTAGGAGAATTTTATGGTATATCTACAGTGTATGAGGAGCAACAAAGAAATAGTCCTAAGACTATGTTTTCAGGGAGAATGTCTTTAGTTCATTATTAGAGAAATTTCTCTGATGCAGCATAGCAACGAAATCCTGAGGAGAAGGTGCTGCACTCTCTGCTGAACACACAGGCTGCTCTTGTTCTACCCACGCTAAACCTGCCCTTTGTCATTGGTGCTCATTCTTCCCTTCCTTTGCGGAAATTAGAGGGTAATGACACAGTTGGGGTGGCTATCATTTTTTAAAGACCCATTTCTACCAACCTGATCAACTTTTGAAAAGGTGTTTATATCAACCATAATAATTTTACAAATATTTTTGGAAGTTTCTTGATTTTTTATACATTGGTTCATTGTTCTTTTAAATTAAATGTCAAAGACAAATGGTAGGCCATTCTTGCACAGGTAGTATGTGAGTTTTACTGAATTCATAGAATATTTCCAAAATCCGTCACAAAATGGACATATGCTTGCTCTCTCACTTGATACAATCCTGGCTCTCTCAATTGTTTACACCTGAGACATTTTCTAAAGTTGGTATTTGAAATACGTTCTTGTTAGGGAACTACTGAAGATGCTTTGCATGTAGAGCTTCAGGTTACTCCAGATAGTTGTAAGAGATGTTCAGCCAAAGATTAATGTGTTTATTTAAAATTTTGTTTATTTTACTTACTGCAGCAAGGAGGAGGCCTGGGAGAGGAACTGTTGAGCATTTGGCTAAGGCATTGAGAGATTCAAGAATCTGGACTTGTGCTGGATAATGTTAAGAAGGAGTTAAAATAATAGGATGTAATTTGGATTGTTGTCTTCATGAAATAAGAAAAAGCAAGTAATCAACAAGGATCAAGAAGCAGGGAACAAATGATCCAAAGTCAGTGGCGAGGTGGGTGTACGAGGCCTGATAAGGATTTATCAAGAGTAATGTAACATAGAAAAATTACTGAAACCCAAATGAAGGATGAGAATGATGGTGGGACAAGAGGAAAGTAAAAGGAAATAAAGGAAAGAACTGGGAGGCAAAAAGCATTTACAGAGGTTTAAATACAGGCATGAACATAAATGAATATATTTAGATATGATGGGGAAATAGATCTATGTGCATATACTTAAAGCCTTAGTATTAAGGTAGCAGATGGACTTTAGACCTCCACCCAGGTACTTCCTCAACGCAGAACACTTAGTTCTACTAAATTGCCATTCCATGAAGTTCGTCTTCCTGACACAATCAGTGTGCACCAGCAAATGTGGTGAAGAAAGTTGATGGTGCCTGGCTATCAAAGATATAGCATCTGAGATCTTAAAGGCTTGGAAATAAACAAGCATCCATATAGCTCAGAAGCAACAAAGTCCACATGGAAGAAACACACCAGCATGTGTGACCACAAGGTATCAATGGAAGCACTTATCAGGCATCAAGAACAAAAATCATATCATTGCATGCCCATCATCCTGATATGATCACTGAAGACAAAGGTGTGCGTAAGCAATTGTGGTGAAGAAAACTGATGGTGTCTGGCTGTCAAAAGATATAGCATTTGGGGTCTTAAAGGCTTAAAAGTAAACAAGTGTCCATCTAGCTCAGAAGCAACAAAGTCCATGTAGAAGGAACACACCAGATGGAGGGACCATGAGTTGTCAAAGGGATCAGGTATCAGACATCAAAGAACTAAAAATTATATCACTATAAAAGAAGGGGAATACAGATTGGGGACCCAAGGTCCATCTGTGGGGGAAGTGACATCCCCTTACAGAAGGGTTATGCGGATGAGCTAGTCAGGGCACTGTGTAGCAAAGTTGAGAAATGCATCTTTCCTCTAGTTCTAAAATTCTTCCTCCCTCCCACTAACAGAGGATGTACACTGGTAGGAACTGGAAACATGGGGAATCCAGGACAAATGATCCCTTTAGGACCAGTGGGGAGAGTGGTGACACCAGGAGGATGGAGAGAGGGTGGAGTAGAAAGGAAGAACTGATGATAAGGATCTATGTATAACCTCCTCCCTGGGGTATGGACAACAAGGAAGTGAGCAAGGGGAGACATCAGGTAGTGTTTGACAAGACAAAATTATAATAACTTATAAATTATCAGGGTTCAGGAGGGAGAGGGGTGTGAAGATGAGGTGGAGAAAGGAGGAGAAAATACCAGGGGTTTAAGTAGAAGGAAAATGCTTTGAGAATAATGATGGCATCAAAGGTACAAATGTGCTTTGCATATAATGGATGTATGGATGCATTGTCCTAATTGTTGTATGAGCCCCCAATAAAATGATTAAAAAAAGAGAGAGAGAGAGAAAGCACTTTCTAGATTGTAGATCCTTGTATTTCTGGTGAGAGGAAAAGTAACACTCATGTGAGGTAATGGGAACAGATTGACCAAAGAAAATGATCCCTTTAAGAAGCTCTCCTGGGCTGAGCCCCAGTGGCGTAGTGGTTGAGTGTGGGACTGTAACCCACTAGCTTGGTGGTTCAAATCCAGCAGCAGCTCTCCAGGAGCAAGGCTGGGCCTTCCACTCCCACCAGAAAGCGGTGATGCCCCCCCCCCCCAAAAAAAAGAAGTTCTCCTGAGAACAAAATATTTGTGCTGAAAAATATGACATATCATTTGGAAATAACACCAATGATAGCAACAACAACAATAACAACAGCAGCAGCATATGGTAATATATTTGGATGGGTAGGTATAAGTGTGTACTTATGTGTATCTAGATGTATCTAGTATAATTACAGATGTGTTTGTAAGCAAGTGTATTTGTAGAGGACTCAGTTATAGATACTTCTCAGATAAAACATCTTGTGAGATTGTTTTTCTAGGTTTGAAGACTTAGGTAGGACTTTAGTCTCTTGGGGCAACTCATTGAAATGGCATACTCAAGTTCACAAATTGTACTGTCTGCATCCTGCTGAGCTCAGTAGTGTCTGTGAATTAGAATTTAAACTACAACACTTGGTCCCCCCTCATCAAGGAAACTAAAGATAAAGAAGGAAACTAAAATTTCAGAACAGAGACTAGTCTACAGGACTAAAAGCTTACATGAATCCTGGTCTCATCTACCTGGAGGCCTGAAGGATGGTACAGATTGTTTTCAACAGGTCATTGTTGTTTAACCCTATTAGAATGGGAGAGAGAATGCAGAAAAGTAAAATTCTTAAAAACCTGAGCTTGAAAAAACCCCTAAGCTTATTGGACTCCCTGAGATTATTGCCTTGAATTACTTTTTAAACCTTCATCTAGTCTTATCCCCTGTGGGATAACTACACAATAGATTAGCATACAAAATAAAGGATGGTACCTGTGACTATGGTGCCTCATCAAAACAAGCAAGCAAGCAAGCAAACTAGATGAGATCCACAGGTCAACAATTACTGTAAAGCAAAGAACAGAAAATAAGGGGGCAGGCAAACCCGTGTACTGGAAACATAAGTGCAGGCAATGAAAGAGAATGGTGATGTCTTAAGGGACCCCTGGTGGTATAGTCCTTACTAGTTGGGCTGTTTACTGCAAGATCAGCAGTTTGAAACCACCATGCAGCCCTGTAAAGAGTTACAATCTCACAAAAAGAGAGAAAAGAGTTACAGTTTCAAACTCAGGGGCAGTCTACCTTGTCCTACTGGGTCACTTTGAGCTGGCATCAATTGAGTGACACTACATTTGGTCTTTGTTTAATGTCACTGAACAGGCTTTGTAGAAACCGTCAAAATGGAACCTGATTGTTTGGTGTAAACGTCCACCTAAAACACAATAAAATAGTAAACATTAAAAAAAATCAAGAGGCAGAAGGATTAAAGTGAGGCTAGTGCTCATTGATAAAAGAAACAATGGTCAGACAAGTAAACAAGAAGATACAATGAAAGATAAACAACTCTATGATTATGCTTGCAGATTGTCCTCATCTCTTGGTATAGACAATAACACGGAGAGATTTTATCTGTATCCTTTTGCGTAATTTCACAGCATAGGCAGACTTCTTTGTATATTATCTCTATCTTGTAAAGTTGTTTAAATTCATTTGGGAATATTAAAGCTTAACTTTCAGATACTGGGGCTAATTTTCACAAATAAAAGTAATCCTTCCTTTCTCATGAAAATGCTTAGGTTTAAACAAACCAATTAGAAATGAGTTTCCAGTTCTAATGAATTAATCTTGGTGAAGATGAACCAAGAAGTAGTGGCTTCACCTCCTGTCATTATCAATTGTACACCTAATAAGTCAACTTGTCTTTCAGTTTCCACTCTATCTATTGAGAGCTTATTTTTCTTTATGATTTCTTGTGAGCTAGGCTGACAGAATGAATACTTCTACCACTAAAAGGGAAACTATACTTTGGTTAGGAGTTAGAGGTGTGATAACATGCCTGATAATCCAAGGTTTCCACTATCTTTTTGGTTTTTCATAGAGGGAGGAATGGTAGAATTTTGGTGCTCCATTATTTCACTGCATCACACTTGTTAGGCACTGACTAAATCTTAGGATGTCTGGCATATAAAAAAATTCTTCAGGGTGTCTGATAGCTTGTTTGCCTTGTCAAGATGTAGTCTCTACAGTTCAGACGTTCCCTGATTTTTCTCCTATCATGTGTGTGTTTAGAACATTGAATCTACTACTCGGGCACTCTCCCTGTCATGTTTGCCATGCTGGGGTGACTTGCGTATTGCCGTGATGCAGGAGGTCTTGCCACTGGTATTTCAAATACCAGCAGAGTCACTGGTAGGTTTATTCAGACTAAGATAAAATAGGAAGGAGGACCTACCTACCTGTTTCCAAAATACTGGCCAGTGAAAACCTTATGAATAGTGGCAGAAGAGCATCTGATACTGTGCCTTAAGATGGGCCTTCAAGTTGGAAGGCATCTCAGAATAGAATCAACCTTAATGACATCAATGAAGTAAAGTTTCCAGAATCTTCACTTGCTTATATAACACAATTAAAATGGACAAAAGCAACTGCAAACATAAATAACAAGCACATTGACTATACAAAAGTATAAAATGGAGAGAATTGGAAATGCATTCCATGTGAATTGAGAGACTATCTAAAGATTAGAAATGACACATTGAACACTAATAAGCAAAGAGTTATTCAATGACATCAAGGGCATCATACACGAAGAAAGCAAAAGTTCATAAAAAGATAGGAATCACCCAGAGTGATTAAAAACAAAAACTAAAACAGAAAATAAAAAATGCTAGAGAACATGGAGAAACTGGAACTCATACAAGTCAGTGGACTTGTAAACATACAACACCACTATGTCCCATATGATCTAACAGTACTGCTATTGGGTATATATTCTAAAGAAATTAGAGAGCGAACAGGAATGAATGTGCTATCTCCTATGATTTTTTGTAGTCCAGTTTATAATAAACAGCCCAATAGTTTAATAGCACAGTGTGTTAGTCTGTATAGACTAGTAGTCTGTATAGTTTATAGAATGTATAGACATTCATAGACACTCATGTGTGTTTAATAAAGAGCTCAATATACAAGAGTAATTGAATATTGAGAAAATATCCCAGCTTAGTCCAAATCAAGTCCATAAGTCTTATATTAGCCTATATGTCCAATACCAATTGTGTTAGTTCAGGTAGACTAGAGGAACAAATTTATAGACACGCATATGGATATAAGGAAAGGGTTTATATACAAAAGGAATGGAACACTGAGAAAGCATCCCAAGCCAATCCAGTTCAAAGTCATAAGTCTGATATTAGCCCACATGCCTGATACCAGTCTATAATGTCTCCTTCTGACTCACGAAGTCACAGGTCAGTGGGTGCAGAATCCCGGCGCTGGAAGGTCTCCCCATGGTGCCTCACTTCCAGGGCTCAGGATTCATCAAACAGCATCCAGTGGTGGCAGAAGCAACTCATCGCTGGTAGGAGTCTCTAAGTTGCCTCTCCAGCTGCAGAGGTCTGGCTCCATCAGGGCCAAGATATGTGACATCTCCAGCTCCTCAGAGATTAACATAAGCATATGATTGCCACACCACTCTATAAAGTCTTCTTCAGAGTCTCAGAACATATGCAATGATGCTGAATGCAGGAAGATCACAAGCTAGTGGGTGGGAAGTCTTGTGGACCCAGTGGTGTTTGAGCATCTCAGCACTAGCAGGGGTCTTCACAGGGTTCCTCCAACTCAGGGCACTTGTGTAGTTCCATGTGTCTTGTCAGCTGCCATGAGTGTGTGTAACACCTCCCATGAGCTATTTATTTCTTTAGCATTTCCAAGTGAGGTCATCAAGCTGGTATCTGTTTGACAGGCTAAACTCTACCCCTTAATACTCAAGTTGACAATAGATTAGGTAACTACCATACTCAGTATGATAATGGATAAAGAAATGGCAGGGGTGGGAGTTGGTGGGGTTGGGGGGGGATTGTCTATATTTTGGAGGTGGCATTTATACTTCTGTGGGTGGGGAAAATGGGAAGGAGCAACTTCCTACAGGGAAGAGGAGCTTTTACAATAGCTATAGAGAACACAAGGGAAGAATAAGACTGGTACTATGTTCCTTGTTAGATATTTTTTTAGCAACTTTCTATCCTGCCCTTGGTGACCTTAGACTACAAACTATGAACTATGATGAGCTTAGACTCTGTTCTTTCTGGGAAAAGAATCCTTCATAAGCGACATCAGAAGGATTTGAGGCGAAAATCTTATTAAATAAACTGGGCTTTACCTACTTGTAGCTCTTGGACTTTAGACTGAAACTCCCTGGTGAGAAGGTACAGATGACCATTCCCTCAATGCTATGGAATTGGTAAATGCTGAACCTTGGTTAGGATTCTTTGCTTTGTGCATACCTAGACCATTATACATTTACTATTTTTTTGGGGGGAGCATCACTGCCTCTGGTGGTCGTGGGTGCTACACAGTGCTGCTCCTGAGAGCTGCCACTGGATTTGAACTGCAAAGCCCGTGGACTGCTGTCCCATACTCAACCACTTATGCCACCAGGGCTCAGCCATACATTTACTATTTTAATGACTCTCTTATTTTACTATGACATAATAATCTGATAGGCAAGGATTTGTCCTTGTGAATGAATGTTACTGGAAAATTTCCACTATCACCAACCCTCAGTGTCACTTGTAAATAGTGCTCAATTATTAAAAAAATTAATCTGTACAAATCATGGATTGTGATTTGGCCCTTCTATACTTATATAACTTCCTTTGCTCAACAATGTGTTAAATTCTATACCCTGGCTTAAATAAATGACACTACCAATGAATTACCATATGTCCCAGGAAGATGATTGATAATGTTCTCTGTCATAAGATGATAATGAGGGCTCTAACACAAACTAGGGATATACACAAACTGGAGACAATTGAATGGATTTGGGGCTACTTTTTTTTTTGCCAAGAATTAATTTACAGTATGTCTGTGCATATTTCTTTTTTTAAAAATTATCTTATTGGTGGCTCATATAACTCTTACCACAATTCATCCATCCGTCCATTGTGTCAAGCACATGTACATTTGCTGCCATCATCATTCTCAAAACACTTGCTTTCTACTTGAGCCTTTGGTATCAGCTCCTCATTTTTCCCTTCCTTCCCAGCACAACCCCCCATGAACCCTTGATAATTTATAGATTATTATTTTGTTATGTTTTATACTGTCCGATGTCTTCCTTCACCCACTTTGTTGGGTGTCGCCACCCACATGTTGTCTGTCGCCAAGGAAGGGGATTATATATAGATCATTGTGATCTGTATCCCCTTTCTCACCTTCCCTCCACCCTCCCGGTATTGCCACTCTTACCACTGGTCCTGAGGGTTTCATCTGTCCCAGATTCCCTGTGTTTCCAGTTCCTTTGTGTACCAGCGTATATCCTCTGGACTAGCTGCATTTGTAAGGTAGAATTGGAATTGTGATAGTGAAGCCAGGAGGAGGAAATATTTAAGAATTAGAGGAAAGGTGTATGTTCCATAATAACTACACTTATTGCAAGACTTGTCTCCTACCCAAGACCCTTCTGTTTGGGAATGTCCAGTTGTTGGGCTCACTATTAATTCTAGCCCTCTCTAAGAGCAGTTAGCTGTCATGATAATGACTCTGCTTGATGCTAGCCTTCATGAAAAGATTGCTGAAGATATGGGTGGCATAGCAAAGTGTGGTGAAGTAAGCAAATGGTGTTCAACTATAAAAAAGAATAGCATCTGGGATCTTAAAGACTTGTATTCAAACAAGCAGCCATCTAAGTGAGACTTCAGCTAAGTCCACATGGAAGAAGCGCACCAACCTGTGCACTTGAAGGATGGTAAATAATAAAACCCAAAAATGAAGAAGGGAATTGTATCAGAGTTTAACTTGTAAACAATCAATTTTCAGAAGACTAACATGACCCTGGGAGCCCAGAATTTATTTGCAGGTTTCCTACATGGATAAAACCTTTATTAAATTCCCTTGGGCCCTAGTTGAGGGATGTGAATAGCCTTGCTCTCAGTCATAGAGTATTGTAAACTCAATTATCAATGGTATAATGAAGTTAAAATGTAGTACCTGATCATTTGAACTCTTCTTTGAAACATTTTAAATTTGTTCTAGCTTTTTAATAATAAAAAAAGACAGGAAAGGAAAAGTCAAAATGGATGTCAGAACTGACTCTGAAACTTGCTTTTGAATATACAGTAGCTAAAGTAAATAAAATTAAAAAAGACAAAGTAAAATTGTGTGATAAGATGTGTTTAAAATAATATAACATTTATTCCTGAAGATAAGGTCGTGTAATGAGAAGTGCAAGAAGTGGAGTTAGAAAGTCAAAAGAGAAGAACATGCTCAACATTTCTCAAGATGAAAGAAGTGAACAAAATATTCAGGCCTCAAGCTGTAATATTGAAGGATCCTATAGGTAAAAATTTCAATGATGTAGGAAATATTCCAAAAATAAGCAAATAAAATGAATAAAAGACAAGATGTTTGGAATATATAGAGCCATTGTACCAAAAAAGGATTATGATGGTAGTGAAGAAAGAAGGTCAACCTGTCCTAACAACCTTTGCAAAAACAAGGCTCCAGGGATTGATGGGCTAGCAATTGAGATGCTTCAACAAACAGATGCAATGCTGGAAACATTCACTCAATTGTTCCAAGAAATTCTGAAGAGAACTGCCTCACAAGTTGACTGAGAGAAGTCTCTTTGTATGCCTTTTCCAAATAGAGAGGATTAAACAGAACTTGGAAATTATCCAACAATATCATTAATACCCCATTCAAGCAAAATTGTGCTGAATATAATTAAAAAAAACTCACAGCAGTATGTCAACAGAGAGCCGACAGAAATTTAAGCAAGACTCAGAGCAGTATGGACTAAAGGATATAATTTCTGCAAAAAATACCAGAAAGATGTTTACTTATGTTTTATTGAGTACACAAAGAATTTTGACTGCATAGATAATAACAAATTGTGAATGACATTGCCAAGAATGGGAATTCTAAAACACTTAAGTATGCTCATGACTAACCTGTATACAGACTACGGGACAAGGGGATACGGTGCATTTTAGAATCAGGAAAGATGTGTGCAGAGGTTGTCTCATTTCAGCACACTTATTTAATCTATAGGCTGAGCAAATCCAAGAATCTGTGTGACATAGGAGAACAGCATCATGATGGGAGGAAGATGCATCAACGACCTGAGATAGGCAGATAATAGAGCCTTGCTTGCTGGAAATTAAGTGGTCTAAACACCTACTGGAGAAAAACAAACTGGATCAACACAACCAGATCAATAAATAACATCAGGATAAATGGAGAAAGGATTGAGTTTTCAAGGGTTCCATCTTACATGGATCCACAGCAACATCCATAGATAAATAAATCAAATGAAATATTACCTTATGTAAACTTGCTGAAAATGATCCTCTCAATGTCTTTAACAGCAACACTGTTAATTTGAAGAGTAAGATGCACCTGACCCCATTCCTGGTATTTTCACTAGCCTCCTATGATTATGAAAGTTGGACAGTGGATGAAGAAATCTGCAGAAGAATTTGTATTTTTTAATTTTGGAATGGACAAAGAATATTCGAAGTATCGTCGGTTTCCAGAAGAACAAACAAATTAATTTGGGAAGAAGCAACTGCAATTATTCTCAAAAAGAAGATGGTGAAACTTTACCTCATATGCTGACATATTATCAGGAGAAACCAGCTACTTAACGAGGAGGCCATCCTTGGTAAAGTAGAGGGTCTGTGGAAAAGGGGAAGGCCTTCAATAAGGTAGGTGGACACAGTGGCTATAACGATGGGCTCAAACATAACAATTGTGACGATGGCACAAAGTCACAGAATGCTTCATTTTATTGTGCATATAGACTCCATAAGTCACCAATGATTCCTAACAACAACAGCAGCAACTGCCATGAGGAACCTGGCTCAAAACACATGTCCATGAAAAATAAAAACAGTATACAGTTTCTCAAATAAAAAGACCAATAGATATTGTTTTGAATATTGAGTTAAATTAGGATTAAATGAGGTCAGACTGATACAGCAGGCCCCTGTCTTGGTGCATTCTTTAAATACAAACAAATTTCATTTAAGTTTCTAAGTACTTATGGGTATGGAATGAAGTAGCCTATTTTCTTGTAGGAATATATCCTGAAAACAAAACTCCTGTTTGCTTTCCTAGTTTCCATTTCTCAGTGCATGGCTGGCCTGGTATGCATGGGAAAAAGTAATGATGGAGAAGGCAAGAAATAGCTACTGTTCACTTTCCATCATTAGCTTTAAATTATCCATTTTTAGTAGGAGTTCTCTCAGTTCCTATTTCATTTCTTTCCTGAGGCCCAGTTCTTATTTTATGCGCACTTGTTCTTACTACAATGATCTAAGATATTTGGAGGTGATTTCCCTTTGATGTGTAAATTAGTCTTTGTTTCAAAATCACCTGTTAATCCATTATCATTATCATGGGCAAGAAATCTAAAAGAGGAAGGAATAGGGCAGAAGAGTCTGTAGGAAGAAAACATTTTCTCTTGTTTTTTTTTTTTCTGTATAGTTATACCAGAGACAGGGTGTTTATTCATGGGCAAAAAATATTTGGGGAGAATTGAGAACAGAAGGCAATGTAAGGCAGAAACCCTGGTTAAAAGCAATAACTGGACATGAAGAAGACAGTAGTCCTGCATTAACAGAAGAATAGTTAGGTAGTGATGGGGAGCTGAGATGAGGCTCCCTTTCCTGTTTCTTCTTTTTTTAAAAATTGGGGGCTTATACAACTCTTATCACAATCCATCTATCCATCTATTGTGTCAAGCACATTCGTACATTTTTTTGCACATTTGTACATGTGCTGCTATAATCATTCTCAGAACATTTGCTTTCTACTTGAGTCCTTGGTATCAGCTCCCCATTTCCCCCCTCTCCTCCCACTCCCCTCTCCATCATGGAACCTAGATAATTTATAAATTATTATTATTTTGTCATATCTTTCACTGTATGATGTACCCCTTTACCCACTTTTCTGTTGGCCATCCCCCAGGGAGGAGGTTATATGTAGATCCTTGTAATAGGTTCCCCTTTCTATCTCACTTTCCCTCCCCCTCTCAGTATTGCCACTCTCACCACTGGTCATGAGGACTTCATCTGTCCTGGATTCCCTGTGTTTCCCGTTCCTATCTGAGCTAGTGTACACCCTCTGGTCTAGCCAGATTTGTAAGGTAGATTTGGGATCATGATAGTGTGGGTGGGTGGTAGGTGGGGAAGGAAGCATTTAGGAATTAGAGAAAAGTTGTATATTTGAATGTTGCTACACTGCACACTGACTGGTTCGTCTTCTTCCCAAGACAGGACGGGATGTCCAGTTGCCTACAGATGAGTCTCGGATTCCCAATCTGCACTCCTCCTCATTGACAATGATTTGATTGTTTATTCTTTGATGCCTGATACCTGATCACATCGACACCTTGTGATCACACAGGCTGCTTCTCAGCTAGATGGCCACTTGTTTACCTTCAAGTCTTTAAGACCCCAGATGCTATATCTTTTGATAGCTGGGCACCATCAGCTTTCTTTACCACATTTGCTTATGCACCCAATTGTGTTCAGTGATCTTATCAGGAAGGTGAACACAAAATGATATGATTTCTTTGCTTTTGAGTCCTTGTGATCACACGGTTTGTTGTGCTTCTTCCAGTTTGTTGTGTTGCTTCCGAGCTAGATGGTCACTTGCTTACCTTCAAGTTTTTAAGACCCCAGATGCGCTATCTTTGGATAGCCGGGCACCATCAGCTTTTTTCACCACATTTGCTTATGCACCCATTTAATTTCTGCTGTTTCTTGCTATTCATTCTCTAGTACACTTTGCTTTGAAAAATATTTTCAAGCACAACCAGTCTACTAGTCTCTTAGAGCCCTTTTTCTAAGCCATCCTCAGATATGGAAATATCACAAGAGACTAGGAGGACACAAGTGGGTGATCACTGACTTTGCCACAGCAAACATCCTAGGCAGAGAATATGAAGGCTTGTGATAGTGAAAGCCTTGCTAAAACACACTAGCTCTGTTTTTACCGAGTAGTATCATGCCACCATTAAATTAGATTCTGAAAATCAGCACCTATTGTAGGCAATATTCTAAGGATGGCATCTCCACATTTTGTCCTACACTTATTTAATCAAATACTAGTGTTAGGGCTATTTTGAAGGGATTTTAGAACTATAATTATAGTACCAAATCAAAAAGCATTTTCAGATAGACAGAGATCATTTAGGTGGACCTAAAATAATCACACAGACTCTTGAAAAGAAGTCAGAGGCATTTGAAGCTTGAAAGGGAGTCAATAAGCAATATGTTGCTGCTGTTGTGGGAAGTGGTCACAAAAGAAAGAAGCTGTCAGCCTCTAGAACAATGGTTTGCAGTCTTCCTAATGCTGCGACCCTTTAATACAGTTCCTCATGTTGTGGTGACTCCCAACCATAAAATTATTTTTGTTGCTACTTCTTAACTGTAGTTTTGCTACAGTTATGAATCAGGTGACCCTTGTGAAAGGGACATTCTACTTCCAAAAAGGTCACAACCTACAGGTTGAGAACTGGTGCTCTAGAAGTTGAATCAGCTTGAAAGCAGAGTCTTCAGAAAGGAATGCAGTCTTACTGACATTTTGAGTTCAGCATTGTGAGACTCTGACCAAAGAACCCACACACGTGATACTGGACCTTTAACATTAAGAGCTGGGAGATAATAAAATTATGTTTCTTTAAGCTATCACATTGGTAATGACTTTTTAGGCAGAAAAAGAAAAATGTGCTTGATCAAGAGGGACCGAAGGGAGCAGATATCGAGCACCAAAGAAGAATCACATCATTACAAAGGAGGGGGAGAGCAGGGTGGGGACCTAAGGCCCACTGGTGGGTAATTGGTCACCCCTTTACAGGGGAGCCACGGGGAGGGAACAGAGCAGTCAAGGCACAGCCGGGTAGTGATAATGCACACAAGTTCCCTCTAGTTCCTGAAGTCTTCCTCCCCCTGCCAACCATCATGGTCCCAACTCTACCTAACAAATCCAGATAGACTGGAGAAGGTACACTAGTATAGATGGGAGCTGGAGATATGGGGAAACCAAGATGGATGGACCCCTTTGGGTCAATGGTTAGATTGGAGATGCTGGAAGGGTAGAGAGAAGGCGGGGTAGAGAGACAGAACCAACAGCAAGGATATACACACAAGCTCCTATTTGAAGGATGGGTATCAGGGGAGTGGGTTGGGGGAGAGGTCGGGCAGTGTAACATATGACAGAACAATAACAATGTATAAAGTATTGAGAGTTGGTGGGGAGGAGAGAACGGGGGAAGAGGGAAGGGATGGAAAAGCCGATACTAGGGGCTTAAGGGAAAAGGCGGACAATTGGAGAATGATAACAGAGGTGGACATGTGAGGGTGCTTGACACAGTATGTTTATTTATGTATTGTGAAAAATGATGTATGAGCCCCCAATAAAATGACTTAAAAAAAGAAAAATGATATAAGTTCTAATGTTTAGTGAGCTTGCTACAATTCTCAAGGAGTCTGCCAAAGCACACTTTTCTTTAGAACTTTTTGTTCTCCTTGTTATCAAGTGGTCTCAATTTAATATTTATCACCCTCTTTTTAGATTCATGGTAATAAAAAACAACTCACAAAGCCCAATTTCTCTGTAAAGTAGGTTGAATTATATGAAGGCACTGCTAAATTTAGATTAGGGCTAATTTTTAACACAACTGCTTTCTTTTACTTATACAGGGATACTGTAGTAAAGTGTCAGGTTTTTGTGAAAATCAAGTGATTAATGGATTTTAAAGAAATTTTAATTCTTCTTAATATTATAATGTGCATGGAACTTTACAGCAAATTAGAAAAATGTTTATTGGCACATAATTCACAAATTATACAATCGAATAGATCAATCATATTAAGAAGAGTTGTATAATCAGCACCACAATCAATGGTGATTTCATTATTTGCTTTATACCCAGGTGATTAATATTATGTTAGAACCCTCTATTCTTCATCAGTACATTGAAAGACAGGCTTTCTCTATTTCTAAATAGAACATGATAAAGAGGCAAAAATGCAAACAGCCTCCACAGAAACTAACAAATACAAAACAAAGCAAAATGCAAGCTACAAGGAAAGATGTAAAGATTTTGTAAAGGTCAAACTCATGAATTTATTTCCTTCCTTTTGAGTTATATGTAGATCAGCTTGTAGAAGAGGACCAATATAAATTCCATAATACCCTGTTGTCATGGTGACACTTTATCAAACACATCTATTGCTGATGAAGAAAGGGGTTGCTGGTTGGGAAGTAATGAGTATCAATTTATTAAGACAGGGCTATGCAAACTCTCCTCACACACCAAGCAAAATCACACAAAGTGAAATCACTTCTACAAGGGCAGTGATTTATTTATGGTGCCTCTTCTAGCTAAAGTCTCTAACTCCCATCAAATGACTTCTGCCTCCATGGATTTGTTAAGAGAGGGGGAGGTATAATACTGATAGGATTCACTTGGTCTGCCAGTCATCTGGGTATAAATGAAGCCATCCGAGAAGCAGGAGGAGGGGTCTCATTACCAGCAAGAACCAAGAATGGATCTCGGCTTCTGGACCGGAGTTCTCTGGGCTGTAAACCTCATGGATGCAGAAGACAGATATAGCATCAGATGAGCAGCAGCAGAACCACGAGCCAGAACACACAACAAAGTGTTGGATTTCTCAATCCATGGTGCAAATAAAGGTGAATGATTTTGTGCAGGAGACTGGCTTCTGTAGTGAAGTGCCTCTGGGCACTTAATTAGGGGAGCCAGATATAATTACTGATCCATGAAAATGGAGCCGAGTCAAGTCATGACTCCCTCCACTCCAGATGGCAGAGATATTGAGGGCAGTACTGAAGATATAGTCCAGGGAGAGAAACCTGTCTGTCCGGTTCACATGGGAACAAACTAAGAGGGAGAAAGAACACATCACCCCGGCACAGCAAGCCCCAAGAACTATGTTCTTGCCTGGCACAGCTAGCTGGAAGGCTGGACTGCAGCGCTGGCCCTAGTTTGCGACGTGGCATCTCCTCCCGAGATCACAGACATGTAGAGGGCAGCACTGAAGATACAGTGTGGGAAGGGTGGCTGGTCAAGAGGCCAACCCAGAGGGGAGTTCAAAGGAACAATGAGGACAAATCCATGAAGTCTATGAGGAACCCCACAAAGTAGAATTTTGACTCGGGGTGGGCGGGTCAGCGTGTGGCACCTCAATTGGACTGATCGGCAGATATTCACAAAGACAAGTGGTTGAACTATTTATATGTTTGTTTTTTGCTTCTTTAAAAATTATTTATTATTATTTTTTGATGTCTAGCTACATAAAACAGACTAAACAATTCTATAGTGGGGGGGCAGGGGAGCATGGAAGAAGAGATGGGGGGGAGGGAAGTTTGAGCCAATTATGATATGCCTGGGACAAGGGAATAGCAAAGGCTCTGAAAACGATGGTGAGGAGGGTGCACTGTCCCTGGGGCCATTTGATCTTAATATGAGAGGATTTATGAGAGGCAAACTAGGTGTAAGCATGATAGTGGGATGGGGGAACATATAGCTATGATGACTGTATAATCCTACTCAGGGGAACGAATGTCAGAATTTAAGGAAAATGGACATGTGGGATGGTGTAGGTTAAGGCGATATATATATATATGGTTCAAGGGGGTGGTAGATGGGGGAGTAAGAGGATACAGGGGAGCTGATGTCAAGGAGTTCAAGAAGCAAAGAAAATGTATTGAAAATGATGAGGGCAGTAATTGTACAATTATCCTTGATCTAATGGAAATATGGATTGTGATAATACCCATAAGAGCACCTAATAAAATGCTTTTTAAAAAATGGAGCCGAGTGCCTTTGGGCTGAGCTTTATTGCAGTAGGGTGCCCTTGGTTATTTATTTCAGGGACCTGGGTTTGCTGACCTACAGAGCCTGGGATGAATGCTGTCAGGTCGAGGTTTCTAGTGGAGTGGTATGCCTCTCTGTGTTTTCATTAGCAGACCTGAAAGGTCTTGGTAACACATCTGGGGAAACAATCCTGAACATTTCTCACTGGCATAACAACCTGTTAAATCCTTTAATAAACCCCTTAATCATCAGTTTTCTCTGTGGTTTATGTGTAGTCATTGCAACCAATATCAAATTCCAGAGAGGTAGACATATTAATTAAGAGAACACAACTTTCACTTTAATTTTCTAAGGTTTTGCTCAAATCTCATTAGTTGTCCTTTTTTTTTCAGCATTGAGAGTTTGTCTTATCAACACAGTGGAAATTATGGATTTCAGACTAATATATAGCCAATTTAAAAATTAACCAGGTTGGGCAATTAGACATTGATACTTCTAAGTGCTCCCTATAAGCTGACCTGTGATTATGTAACATTCATCATTTCACATCTGGGCAGGACATTTCACCCACACTGACGGAAATCCACAGCTTTATAACATATAAAGCTTTTAATTATTTATAAGGAGTGTATTTTATTTTAAGATTATATTATTGGGGCCTCTTATAGCTCTTATAATAATTCATGTCTTAATTCTATCAAGCATATTTGTACATATGTTGCCATCATTATTTTCCAAAGACTTACTTTCCATTTGAGCCGTTGGTATCATTTGCTCATATTTCCCTCATATTTCCCTCCCACTCCACACCCTCATGACTGCTTGATAAATTATCAGCTGTCTCCCTTCCCCCACAGTTTCTATTGTTCATTCCCCCACCTCCTGCCGTGTGTGTGTGTGTGTGTGTGTGTGTGTGTGTGTGTGGTTATGTGTTTATCATTGCAATTGGTTCCTTCTTACTCTTCTCCTCTTTCCCCTACCCTCCTGGTATCACTACTCCCATTTAAGTTCCCAAGAGGTTTATCTGACCTGTATTCTGTGTGTCATGAGTTCTGATCCTCTTATCTGTAACAGGGCACATGCTTCAGTCTAGCCTGAAGTGAAAGGCAGGACTGGGATCATGATAGTGAGGGGGTAAGGAAGTCTCAGGAAACAAGAATAGTGTGTGTTTCATTGGTGCTATACTGCACCCTGGTTGACTCATCTTTTCCTTCTAACCCTTCTGTGAGGGGATGTCCCATTATCTACAGATTGGTTTGGGTCTCTGCTCCAACCCCCTTTGTTCTTAACAATATGTTTGTTTGTTTGTTTTGACTCTTCAGATGCCTATTACCTGATCCCATCTATACTATGATTGCACAGGCTGGTGTGCTTCTTCCATATAGGCTTGTTGCTTCTCTGATAGATGACTATTTATGTAAATTCAAGCTTTTAAGACCCTAGACACCATATCTTCTGATAGCTTGGCACCATCTGCTTTATCACCACATTTGTTTGTGCACCCATTTTGTCTTCAGTGAGGGTGAGTGTCACAAAATGCCTTGTTGCTAAAACAAAGTGTTTTCACAATGATGGAGTACTTGGGCAGAGACCCAATGTCTGCTCACTGCATCAGTTTGTTGCCAGCTAAATATATGTACGTAGTCCAATCCTTCTATTTTTATGAATTAATATGTTTACATATGTGCACACCTTTATACCTCTATCAATAGCTTTGCTTCCTAGATCTTTCCTTTGTTTCTTTTTACCTTCCTCCTGTCCCTTCATCACTCTCACCCTTCTGTCTTAAGGAGTTTAATAGAATAGGAACATGTGGGAAGTTATGAGTAAAAAATAGTTGTTAAAAAATGAGTTACACCAATAGAGAGGTCTGAGGGGTCGGCCCCAATCCCAGCTACATGGACAGCTGCCCTTCCTCTCAGAAGAATATATTTCAGAGGACAGCACTAAAGCTCCAGCTCCAGGAGAGGGACATGTCTGCTCACAGAACATGGGAGCAAATAAGGGGGAAGAAGAGAGAGTGAAGAATATCCTGGCCCACCAAAACTTGAGGACAATATGGCTGGTCCCATTATGAAACCTAACATCCTTCACTGACTCATGGCCCTACAGGGGACAACCCTGGACACACAGTGTGGGTGCACCAAATCTGACCCCACCACACTGAGGCAAAACACTAAATGCAACAGAACAGAAAAGAAGTCCCCAGGGAAAACCAAAAATAGACTTTGGGGCCAGGCTGTGGCACCCCATCAGACTCGACCAAAAAACACTCTCAAAGGTCAATAAACAGACTTTGTACTATTTACAGTCTTTTTTTTTGGGTTGCTGTCATTTTGGTGTTGTTTTGTCACTTTGTTTTGCTCTGTCTTGTTTTTTTTGCATATTATTATTTCTGAACACCTATCTAGATAAGATGGGCCGGATAAACAATCTGAACAATATGGAGAAAACAATGGGACTGATGGTTCTGGTTGGGGGGGGCATGGGAGAAGAGGAGGTGGGGAAAAGGAAATGGTGTAAAAAACCCAGGGACCAGGGAACAAGTGATCCAAAATCATTTGCAAGGGGTGTAAGAGGCCTAGTAAGGCTTGATCAAGCGGAATGTAACCAAGAGGAATTACTGAAACCCAGATGAAGGTTGAGCATGATTGTGCGACAAGAGGAAAGTACAAGGAAATATAGGCAAGAACTAGGAGGCAAAGGACATTTATGGAGGTCTAAATACAGGTATGTACATATGTAAATATATTTACATATGATGATGGGGAAATAGATCTATGTGCATATATTGACAGGGTTAGTATTAAGGCAGCAGATGGGCATTGGGATGCTCTCAATGCAAGAACATTTTATTCTATTAAATTGACATTCTATCAGGGCTGAGCCCCGGTGGTGTAGTGGTTGAGTGCGGGACTGCGGCCCACTGGTTTAGCAGTTCAAATCCAGCAGCAGCAAGGCTGGGTAGCTCCCACAACCACCAGAGGGCAGTGATGCCCCCCCCAAATAAAATAAATTGGCATTCTATGATGCTTACCATCCCAACACAATGACTGAAGACAAAATAGGTGAATAAACAAATGTGGTGAAGAAAGATGATGGTGCCTGGTTATCAAAATATATAGCATCTAAGTCTTAAAGACTTGAAGATAAACAATGGCCATCTAACTGAGAAGCAACAAAGTCCACATGGACAAAGCACACCAGCCTGTGTGATCATGAGGTATTGATGGAATCAGGTATCAGGCATCAAAGACCAAAAAATCATATCATGAATAAAAATCATGAATAAGTGGGAGTGTGGAGTGGGGACCCAAAGCCCATATGTAGGCAACTAGAGATCCCCTTACACAAGGTCATGGGGAGGAGATGAGCCAGTCAGGGTGCAATGTAGCAATGATGAAACACACAACGTTCTTCTAGTTCTTAAATGTATCCTTCCCCCACTATCATGATCCCAAATATACCTCACAAATATGGCTAACCCAGAGGATGTACAGTGGTACAGATAGGAACTAGAAACACAGGGAATCCAGTATAGAAGATCCCTTTAGGACCAGTGGTGAGAGTGGCAATACTAAGAGGGTAGAGGGAAGGTGGTGTAGAAAGGGGGAACCAATTACGAGGATCTACATATAACCCCCTCCCTGAGGGGTGGATAATGGACAAGTGGGTGAAGGGAGACATCAGACAGTGTAAGACTTGACAATAATAATAATAATCTATAAACAATCAAGGGTTCATGAGGTTGGGGCGGGGAGCAAGGGAAAAATGAGGAACTGGTATTAAGGGCTCAAGTAGAAAGCAAATGTTTTGGGAATGATGATGGCAACAAATGTACAAATACTTGACACAATAAATGTATGTATGGGTTGTGACCACTGTCTCTTTCTCCTGCTTCTCTTCCTCCCCTTCTTTTTCCTCTTCTCCCCCTCTGTCTTTACCAAGTTGTTCCCACCAGGTGGATTTTGATGTAGGTAGACCAGCTATCTGGCAGTGAAATATTCATCACTCATGCCAGGTCCTTTGGTGTTCAGGAAAAGGCCAAATTATAAGACGAGAAAGCCAGTAGTGACAGCAGGAGAGATGGTGGCCTCCTCAATCATGAATCTGTGTGAAATGACCTTGCATTTGAATCCAAAGGCCAGTTTTACGATTATTTTGAGTCTGGATGTCATGAGAAAAACAATGTGAGAGAGTCTTAGAAAAAGTAGCCTTTACTGAGTAACAAACTGTGCTGCAGCTAAGAAAGTAAAATATGAGCCACCTTTCCATGGGAACTTTGAAGCATGCACAGCACGATCAATTAGCTCTCATAAATTTTATTATGAATGGATTTTATAGTTTTGTACCACGAATGAAATTATTCCATGAACATGCCATGTCGTTTTTATGCCTGGAGAGCAGGTTGCATAAAACATCTGTATCGTAGGCATCCAAGAACAACTTAACCAATGTGGTGGTGGTAGTACTTTCAGCTGACCATGCTGAAAGTAACTATCTTCATTTTCTCACTGAAAAGATCAGTAGATTAGATTGGGAGGGGCAGACAATGTGCCCTTGTGATATTTCCATTGCTTCCCCCCCACCGTCTTCCTTCCCTGCAAAGAGCCTTTCAGTAGTTAAGATCCATCAACATGGTTGCCAATCAATTAAGGAGTTATTTGGTAAGCAAAACAATATAACCAGCAAAGGAAGTCTGCTGCTTCTTTATAATACAGTAAAATGATTAAAAAAATGATTTACACATAGTCTACATCCAGATACCCCCTACCCAAATGATTTACAATTTGCATATTTTCTTAGGTAGTTTTGAGTTAACAAGGGAAGATGAAAAGGAGAAGGTGGTGGTGTTGGGGGTAGGTGGTAGGCTGTGAACTACCACATTGGTAGTGTGCTGTTCCACTAGAGAAAGATGAGTCTTCCTGGATTGTAGCAGATGGACAGAAATGAAAATCCTCCATAGGGTCCCTGTGAATAGGAACTGATGAGATGACAGTGATTGTTAGTGCTTTATTTGAAAGTCCACAAGTTCTTACTGAACATCATCTTTTTTTTTTAAGTCAGAAAATATTTTTATTTTTATTTCATTTTATTTATTTATTTTTACCAATGATTAGTTGTTTTTTTAAAAATCATTTTATTGGGGGCTCATTACAATCAATACATACATCAGTTGTATGCAGGCCACATTTGTATATTAGTTATTTTCATTATTCTTGAAACATCTTCCTTCTACTTAGGCCCTTGATATCAGCTCCTCATATTTCCCCTCCCTCCCTCATGAATGCTTAATAATTTACAAATTATCATTATTTTGTCATATCATATGCTGTCTGATGTGTCCCTTCACCCACTTCCCTGTTATCTGTATACAAGGGAGGAGGTTAAGAATTGGGGGTGGGGGGAGTAAGGGGCATTTATAGAGGTCTAAATCCAGGCATATATATAAGTGAATATATTTATATATGATGATGGGGAAAAAGATCTATGTGTAAATACCAATAAGACAGCAGATGGGCATTGGATCTCCACTCAAGTACTTTCTCAATGCAAGAATACTTTGCTCTAGTAAACTGACATTCCATGATGCTCACCTTCCTGACATGATCACTGAAGACAAATGTGAGCATAAGCAAAAGTGGTGAAGAAAGCATCATCTTTGGGTAAGGAAGAAATTGTTGAAAGTCAGGATGAACACTCCTGCAAAACGCCACAGAGGCAGATGGCCCCCAGAACCAAGTCATGGGAAGACGCCTAATGTATTACCACAGCAACCTCAGTTTGAATCCGAGTTACAGCACCAATTTTTATGTTAGATTTTTTGAGAGGCGATATATACCTTAGTCCTTGGTGTCACACATTGAAGCCTGGTTTGTGATCCAAACAAATTTTATGAAAGTTAGAAGTTTCAGGTTCACGCAGGCATCCACAAGGCACCTTTCATCCCTGTCTGCCAGGAAGCTGATGGAGAAAAAGACATAATGAGATTCAGGCTCCTGCCTTTTCAGTATTTTGGCAGGGAGCTGTGGTTGATGACTCTGGTTGACTTTATTAGCTGAATTGAATTCATCTGGTCTAAATGAGCTAACACAGGTGCAGTTGTTTAGGTCCAAAGACTGGTCTTCTGAGCATGCACCTTGTACCATCCTTTCCTGGCTGATAGCTTGAACCTCTGAGCTCAAACCTTTTCTCTATGCTAGAAACCTATCTTTCCCCCCTGAAGAGAAAAGAACCCCAATCTTTGGGGTAGTGGCAGCGACATCTCTGGCTACTTCCTGCTGGTAAAGTGACAACATGAGGCTTTGGGTCCATACCTTTTGTATTCTGTTGGAAGGGGCTGTCCGTTCAGGTCCAGGATGGATAAGGTTGAGGTGGTCCAGGAAATGGCACATGGGTTCAGAGTCCTTTGCAACCTAAGAACATCTGGAAAACAAACAGGTGAACATTTTAAGTGAGACCAGGGTAAAGTTGTGAGCAGACAGTGCCCCTGGAGTAGGTTAGTGTCACAGGAAATGAACATAAATCTTAAGACTAACAGGCATGAGTGTTTGTTCACAAGAATGGAATAAAGCATTCACTGGCCTAATGGTTGTGATCTGAGGTAGAGTTATGGCGCTCTCTCATTCGTCCTGGGGTGGCAATGAAATACCATCTGAAGACTGTCCAGTCACTCACAGGAGTATTTGTCTGGGCTTTCTGTCTCCAAGGGATCCGATTGATGGTTTCCAGGGTTTCATCCATGTATGGTGGATCCAAGCCCTCTGCCCTAGAACTTTGACAGCAGTGGGGGTAGAGAAAATTATTGGCAAAGGTCCCTTTCAGACTGCCTGAAGCTGGGAAGTAGGGGACTCATCCTTCCAAGTTTTTGTATGTCTCCTCACACAAGGGTGATAGGTTGGACAGTACATCTTGGTTGATGAGAGGAGCTGGATATTCAGGGACTACAAAGAAGCTATGAGAAAAATACAAGTTATCCCATAGGCATCTGAGGGATGCAGTAAAATGTTTGACTACAGGTTTTCCTGACACTCCCAAGATAGAGCAGGTGCAGGGTGCCAGGAGTCCGGGACAGAGGTAATGACAAAGTAGGTGGACCCAGTATCTTAAAGAAAATTTACTGACCTACCTGCCATGTTGATGCTCACCCTAGGCTCCATACCAGTAAGAGTGTTCTCCTGTGCTGGGCTGTCCGGACTGAGGTGCCTTCAATCCTCATCCGTAAGCAGCTGCACATTGGCCTGGGGGTGCCCCCGCCTCCAGGTTTTTGGCCTTAGGAAAGAGGCTTGCCCAGTGACATGTCTGCTTGCAATGGAAACATGGCACTACAGATCGATTTTGATTAGGGCAGTTTCTAGCCTAATACCCTGTCTCGGCAAATGTACCATCTGATACCTGGTTCAAAGGTCTGAGAAACTTGGGAGGTATTTGACGGGCACCAGTCATTAAGTGCAGCCGAATACCTGGGCATGCCTTCTCTCCTACTGAGCCTCAACTTTCCCTTCCTGCTCCCTATTCTAAAAAGCTGTATTAGCCCAAGCAGCCATCTCCTCTAGGGTTGCTCCTTCAGGTCTCTGCACTAGTTTTTGGAGCTTCTTGTAAATGTCTGAAGGAGTCTGTGTAAGAAACTTGTCTCAATTAAGACTTGCCTCTATCTAGTGACCAGATTATAAATGGGACACCATTGACTGGGGGTGGGGGTAGGGGGTTCTTGATTAAAAATCTGGTCTATATGGAGCAACAAAAATGTTCGTAGAATGCAAAAATAGTATTGTAATATATTTATTTTAATTTTAAAACACCACGGGACATTGTTAAATTGTGAAAAAGTGGGACGTCTGGACACTTTATGGGGAATCTACATCTACAGCAGCATGATTTTTTAAGACTTCCTTTAGCTGCTCTAAAACTCCTCCAGAAGGCTCTGTAGGTTCCTGATGAATCACTGTCACTTTGGCATAATGAATGGCCTTTTATCACCTGCCTTTAGTCCACTTGTGATGCACACCAGGAAATGTTCCCATGCCCACATTTCCCGAGGCTAATTGTGAGTCCAAGCAGGGTCAGTTGAAGGTACAGCTGCTTCCCCCACTTGGAGGGAATTTACATCACATGTAACTCCTCTTCACACTTTCTAGCACATTTTCTTTTTCAAAGTCTCTCATAGTTTGTCCCAGTATCATCATTACATCTTTCCAGGTTAAATCCTAGACTAGGTTGAGGTGCTGAAAGTGTTCTATATACTGTTTGGGTATATTAGAGTAACTGAAAAAGTAATTTTTAATTTGCTTAAGTTCAGTTAGGTTTCATATGTAGCAGAGAAGCTCCCTTGTGATCCATTGAAAGTCAGCCCTGGACACAAGGCGTGGCGTGGCCAGTAAAATGGCTGTCCCCTTGCCCGTCATGCACTGCACATTCATAGGGAGCCTGGTGCTAAGCCATTCATCGATGAACTGTTTTTGGGTTAGGGTTTGGTACATAGCAGAGTCCTTAGTATATGTTTCATATGCTCTCTATTTTCCCATAGTCCCTTTCAGTCTCTCTGATTCTGAAAGAGATTATGTAATATTTATGGAGATTATGTAACATTTATAATTTTATACCTAGGTATATTTCACTCACTTATACACTGATGTAAAGGGACAGGAATATTTGATAATGTTTATAGTTTATAGTTATATATAGGGAGTTTAACAGAAATATCTGGTAAGATACTTTATAAAAATGATGCAAAGGAAAAAAAGATGCAAAGGACATTTATAGAGGTATAAATACAGACATGTACATATTTGAATATATTTATATATAACAATAGGGAAATAGACCTATATTAAGTATTAAGGTAGCAGGTGGACATTGGGACACTACTCAGCACAAGAACACTTTGTTCTAATAATCTGGCATTCCATGATGCTCACCTTCCCAACATGATTGCTGAAGACAAAATGTATGCCTAAGCAAATGTGGTGAAGAAAGCTGATGCTGCCCAACTATCAAAAGAAATAGCATCTAGGCTCTTAAAGGTTTGAAGATAAACAAGCAGCCATCTAGCTGAGAAGCAACAAAGTCCACATGGAAGAAGCACACCAGACTATGTGATCATGAGGTATTGGTGGGATCAGGCATCAGGCATCAAAAGCCAAAAACAAAAAAATTCATATCAATGTGAATGAGGGAGTGTGTCAAGTGGAGACCCAAAGTCCATTGATAGACAATTGGACATTCCCTTTCAGAAGGGTTACAAGGAAGAGATGAGCCAGTAAGGGTTCAGTATAGGAAACATACAACTTTCCTCTTGCTCTTTAATGCCCCTCCCTCAATATCATGATCCCAATTCTACCTTACAAATCCAGCTAGACCAGCATGAACCTGGCAACACAGGGAATCCAGGACAGATAAACTCATAAAGACCAATGATAAGGGTAGCAATACCAATAGGGGAAGGGGAAGATGGGGGGAGACAGGGGGAACTTAGCACAATGATATACAAATAACCCTTCCCAGGGGGACAGACAACAGCAAAGTGGGTGAAAGGAGACATTGGCTAGTGTAAGAAATGAAAAATAATAATAATCTACAAATTATCAAGGGCTCATGAGGGAGGGAGGGTGGGGGAGGGAGGGAAAATGTGGGACTCATACCAAAGGCTTAAGTAGAAATAAAATTCTTTGAAAATGATGATGGAAACATATTTACAAATACGCTTTACACAATAGATGTATATATGAATTGTGTAAGAGTTGTATGAGCCCTCAATAAATTAATTTTAAAAGATGCATAATAATATCCCAAAGAGGCTTACACTATGATTTCTTAAGACCAGAGAATAAGCTGTATTTAGGGAAAAGAATTATTTTTTCAAAGTTCTATGGTTGCCAGTTGAAGAAATCCATCTTTATTGCTTTTGTGTAGATTCTGATTCACGGTGGCCCTATAGGATAGGGTAGACTTGCCCCATAAAGTTTTTTAAGATTGTAATCTTTATGGAAGCAGATTAACACACCATTCTTTCTTTTTTAAAAATTATTTTACTGGGGGCTCATACTGTTCTTAGCACAATCCATCTGTACATCCACTATAGCACATCTTTCTTCTACAACTTTTGGATAGCAGCCAGCTAAGGACAATTGCCACCAGGACTATTGCCAGTCGAATAAAAAACCAATACACATCCATTGCCATCGAGGTGATTCTGACTCCTAGAGACCCTGAATTATGTTTTTAAGGCTTTGCCCATCTTTACAAGAGCAGGAACCCTCATTTTTCTCTTAAAGAACCACTAGTGGGTTGAAACTGCCAAACTTGTGGTTAGCAGCCCAATGCTTACCTGATATCATCAACAGGGCCAGTTGAACACCAGCCATTAATTGTTAACCAGAGATTGATCAAAAAAACTTTTTGAGAATATACTAACCCAGTTGCTACTTTCTGAGATATCTTGAAAATTTTTATAGTCTGGAATTTGAACATAAAATGTGTTTGGTGGGAGCACTCTTGGAGATTAAGGTAAGTAGAGAGGAAAGGGAGAACTTTAAAAAATCATTTTATTGGGGGCCTTTACAGCTTTTATAACAATTGATACATCCATCCATTGTGTCAAGCACATTTGTACTATGTTGCCATAATCATTTTCACAGCATTTTCTTTCTATGTGAGCTCATTCCCCCCTCATCCCTCATAAACCCTTGAAAATTTAGAAAAAAAAATTTTCATGTCTTACAATGAATTTATCTCCCTTCACCCAATTTTCTGTTGTCCTGGGAGGGGGTTATATGTAGATTATTGTGATTGCTTCTCCCTCCCTCCCTTCCTCTTCTCTTCCTGGTATTGCTACTCTCATTATTGGTTTTAAGTAGTTTATTTGTCCTGGATTCCCTGTGTTGTGAACTCTTATCTGTACCAGTGTACATCCGATGGTCTAGTTGGATTTGTAAGGTAGAATTGGGGTCATGAGAGTGGGGGGAGGGAGAAAGCAAGAATTAGAGGAAAGTTGTTTGCTTCAATGGTGCTTATACTGCACCCTGACTGACTCGTCTCTTCCCCGTGACTCTTCAGTGAAGGGATGTCTAATTGTCTACAAATGGGTTTTAGGTTTCCACTCTGCACCCCCCTTATTCACATGGACATGATTTTTTGTTCTAAGTCTTTGATGACTGGTACTTGATCAAAAGGAAGAACTTCTAAGACTATGGCTTGGAAGTTTTTTTCTGATTTGAACCATGTTGACAACAACTGTTGCTGTATGTCAGGCTGTGCTAGTCAGGATAGACTAGAGAAACAAATCCATAGACACATATGTATATAAGGGAGAGGTTTATATATAAGAGCAATTGAACATTGAGAAAAGCATTCCAACCCAGTTCAGTCCAAGGTCATGAACTTGATATTATCCCATATGCCTGATTGCAATCTATAAAGTCTTCTCCAGACTCATGAAGCACATGCAATGATACCAGGACAATCTCGGGTTAGTGGGTGCAGAGTCTTGTGTATCCAGTGGCAGTAGAAGCATCTAAGTGCTGGCAGGGGGTCTTTTCATAGTTTTTCCAGTTTCCAGGGCTCAGGGACTGTTAGCATGCTACCATGTGTCTTATAAGCTGCAACTTCTCCCAGGGAGTCAGCCTTGTGTCTTGTCAGTATATTGTCTCCAAGGAACTGAGTAGTGAGTCTCTTACCTCCAAGGAGGAAATATCACCATATTTCCCAGAATTCTCATGAGAAAGCCATGCCCCCACAGAGGTCTCATTGGCTATCTCCAGATTAACAGGATAGACACCACTCCTATACTCTTAATCCTCAAATTGACACCAGATTAAGTGACCGTTACAGAGGTATTTTTTAAAAACACTTAACAGAAATCAATTTGACTACATCTGTGCAAAGAAACAATGAAGAAGCTCTATCAGCAGATAAAACAAATTTAGGAGTTGACTGTAGAACAAACTGCCAATTACTTATATGTAAGTAAAGGTCGAAGCTGAGGAAAATGGAAACAACTCCATGTGAACCCATAAATGGCCATAAATATATTTTGAGAAAGTGAATTTTTAGAACATCTCAAGAACTGATTTTATGTATTGTAAACTAATGACAGAAGACCTGATGAAGAAATGTGGAGTGGTATCAAGAACATCATACATATTAGAGTGGTCATCTAGCAGAGAAGCAATAAGACCCCACAGAAGATGCACACCAACCTATGCAATCATTGAGGTGTTGAAGGAATCAGGTAACAGGCATCAGAAGACGCATAACAAACAAACAAATGAACAATCTAACAAAAACCATATTGTTGAGAAACAGAAGGATCAGAGCAGAGATTCCAAACTCACTTGTTATCACTGATAATGGGACATCCCCTCACACAAGGGTCACAAGAAAGGGAGGCGTCAACCAGGACACAGTAGAGCACCAATGAAACGTACAATATTTCTCTGGTTCCTTGAAACTTTCTCACCCCTGATTATCATGATCCCAGTTCTGCTTTTCATGTCAGGCTAGACTGAAGAATGTACACTGGTACAGATAAGAGATAAGAGCTCATGGCACATGGAATCCAGGAACAGAAATGAGAGTAGGGCTACCAGGAGAGTAGTGAAAAGGTGGAAAGAGGATAAGAGTAAGAGGAAGTCGATCACAATGATAGACACAAGTCCCCTCCCACCCCACCCCCCACCAGAGGAAGGAACAGCAGAAAAACATGGGGAAATGGAGACAGTGGCTGGTGCAAGATATGAAAATAATAATAATAATTTATCAAGCAGTCATGGGGTGGGGTGGGGTGGGGAGGGAGGGAAAGAAGATGAGCTGATACTAAGGGTTTAATAGTAAATGTTTAGAAAATAATCATGGCAACCTATGTAAAATGTGCTTGATAAAATTGATGTATGCATTGTTATGAGAGCTGGAAGAGTCCCTAATAAGTGATCTTTTATTAAATAAGTAAATGATGAAAGAACATACATTAAGAGAGCAAAATATCATTAAGAATATAGAAAAGAAAGAGGAAATCAAAGGGCTGGACAAAGCATTTAAATTGGCATAACAAAAGTAAAATATTAGCATGAAGTATTCAAAGATCTAGAGTTACTTGTTTTATCGTCAGTTAATACATATATCATTTCATAGATCGATCGTATCAAGCAGTATTGTACAATTGCTACCACTATCAGTAACATTCTTTTGCTCCCTGGACTCTTTGACATTGTTGCCCTATAGACTCATCCATTTTGGGTTTCATACTTTAGACCAGAAAACTCAAGAAAATTTAAAGCCTTGAGTTGCAATATTGAAACACTTGATGGACAAAATATTGAATGATGCATAAAGTATCAAGAGAAGATGGAAAGAGTATGCAGTCACTATACCAAAAGGAGCTAGTGGAAATCCAATCATTTCCAGAGTTAGCATATGACCAAGAATCAGTGGTACTGAAGGAAGAAGTCCAAGCTGCACAAAAGTCATTAGCCAAAAACACGGCTCCAGGAACTGAAGGGATATCAATTGAACTCTTTCACCAAGCTAATGAATCATTGAAAGCATACCAAGAAACTTGGAAGACAGCTAGATCCATATTTGTACCTTTTCCAAAGAAAAGCAACCCAACAGAATGCTCAAATTAAAGAACAATATCATCAGTATCACACTGACATACAATTTTGCTGAAGATCATCCAACAAGATTTGCAGCAATACAATAACAGGGAGCTGCCAGAAATTCAGGTCAGATTCAGAAGCGGTCATTGAATAAGGGATATCATTGCTGACGTCAAATGGATCTTGGCTGAAGAGAAAACTAGAAAAATGTTTATTTGTCTTTCATTGACTATACAAAGGCATTTGAATGTGTAGGCTATAACAAATTATGGGAAGTCTGGAGAAGAATGGGAATTCTAGATACTTATTTGTGCTCATGTGGATTATGTACATTGACCAAGAGGCAGTTGTCTGAAAAGAACAAAGAAATACTGGTTCAAAATCAGGAAAGGTGTGTTTAAGGTTGCAATCTCTCTCCATACTTATTCAATCTGTATGTTATAAAAAAGAACCAGAGAATCTGGGTTATATGGAAAAGTAATGTGACACCAGAATCAGAGGAAGGCTTATCAATAGTCTAAGACATACAGATGACACGACATTTCAGCTTACTTGCTGAAAGTAAGGGTTTGAAGCAATTGTTGCTGCAGATCAAGGTTTTTCACCGTCAGTGTTGATTACAATCAATGCCCATAGACAAAGAGTGAAGAGATTAAAGGGCTCATCGCATCAATTAAATCTGCTGCATGTAACCTCTTTAAAAAGTTGAAAAGCCAGAATCTTATTTTTAAGACTAAGGTGTGCCTGCCTATGGTATTGTCAAAGAATATATATTTGCTGGCATCCCTGTCCTCTTGTGGGAGTAGGAGGCCCAGCCTTGCTCCTGGAGAGCTGCTGCTGGATTTGAACCGCCAACCCAGTGGGCGACAGTCCTGCACACAACCACTACGCCACTGGGGCTCAGCCCAAAGAATAATTTTAATGACCTCCTATGCATCTGAATGTTGCGCATTGGATAAGAAGACAAAGAAGAACCTATTCATTTGAATTATGGTGCTGGGAAAGAATCTTGAAAGTACCACGGACTGTCAAAAACCAACAAATCTGTCTGGAAATACAGTTAGAATGCTATTTAGGAGCAAGGATGGCGAGACTTTGTCTTATGTACTTTGAACATGTTATCAGAAGAGATCTGTTCCTGGAAATGGACATCAGAGGGTCTGTAGAGGGACCCTTGAAAAGATGGATTAACACAGTGGTTAAAAGAAGGGTTGAAGCCTAAGCAGAAGTGTGCGGCTGGGACAGGAGCAGGCAATGTTTTGTTCTGTTGTACACAGGATGTAACTGCATGTCTGAAACAACTGGATGGCATCTCGCAACAATGAACAGAGCTCAGTGAAACAAAAAACAAACTTCATGTTACACTCACTTTAACACAGGACTTCACATTTGAGGGAATGAGCCTTCCAGAGTGTAACGTGCTGAAGTCTCAAAGCTAGGATCATCTGAGCCTATCTTTGCAATCACTGTGTTATTCTGAATAGATGACTGAACTATAAAGCAGTTGTCTGAGAAAAGCCAACTTAGAAGAGGAGGAAGGAAGATACCTCTGTTCATGTGAGATGAGTGATATTGAGGAGATAGTCAAGGAAGGAATCTTTAGTGTGACATTTAGGATTAATTTTTGCATTCTTACCACCAGGATTTCATTGTTAGCTCTATTTTAGTTTGGCAAATGATTGAGACCAATTGTTCTTTGTTAATAATGAAATGAATATCTATGCCTTGAAAGTTCGTAATTGTCCTATATGTGCTGATGACGAATCATCCTAAGAAAATAATACCAACCAGGCCTTTCTGATTTGAAATACTTACTTCAAACTCACTTGAGGAATACTATTGACGTAGAGGGGATATTCATTAATGGCCACATCTTCCCTCCTTTCTTTTTTTATTACTATGCAGTTTATTTATAATTTAGGTTTAATCTCTTCTCAGCCATGTCTAATGCAGGTCTCTTGTTGGCCCTTGGCTCCCTGTGTGTTCATTCTAGATGCCAGTGATCCCAGGTTTTAGTTAATGTGAACACATGATTTCCACAGCACATATTTCCAGAAGTACCCAGGTTAGGATGGCAAGTTTCACTGCCTCAAATTCTGGGAATTTGAGCCACAGCTCTGCTCTCAAAGTAAGACTCGCTGGCCTAGTTTTCCTACCACAGAAGCCTGTCAGTTGTTTTTGCCTATGTGTGAGTGAAGGAAGTGCACTGTCTCCTGTTGATTGCAGCAGAGTCACATTTTCTTTTTTTGTCAGAAGAACCTCTCATTCTGAAATACACTGTTATCCACACACATGCATCCAATACAGCGGGGAGAGGTAAAGGTCTCTTATTACTTGCTACTTTATTGATTTCCTTTTTGAAATTCCATTTCTTACTACAAGCTTACTTTGCCTTTGAAACCAGGAAAATAATGTTTTCAACAATAATCCTTTGAGGAAAATGTGGATGACTGGTGAGAGAGAATAAGCTTGTAGTAAAGGAGATCCCTGAGAAGCTGGTCTGGTGGAACCAGCATGCCAGGACAGCCATTTAAATGTGGCTGACCATGGAGGCTTTGCAGTTAATTTTCTGGTTTCAAATATTAGCAGCTCTTCTGTTTATTAGCTGTGTGCATGTGGGCTAGGGACTCTACTTCTCTATGCTATATACTTTGTTTTCCACATGAACACAAAAATAATTGCTCAAGAAAGGGTGTTGAGTTGGCTTAGAAGAACCAACATAAAGAAAATATTCAGAATAATTTCTTGCACATAGTAAGCACTCAACACAAGCAATAGCTATTGCTGTCAGCTGCTGTTGAGTCCATTATGACTTATTGAAACCCTATGGACAACAGCATGACACATCGCTTGGTCCTGTGCTGTCCTCACATTAGCTACCACTGTTTATTATTATGATCACCACTGTTATTTGTGTTTTTATTAAACTAAGACTGGGGCAATTTGAATAAAATGGGTATGTTTGAAAGGCAGGAAAATTTGGGTGATTTAACATGCAAAGTTCCATATCTTGGGAGTTTCCTCAGTGCCAGGCAAGTTGGGGACAGTTTGCTACACTGAGCTAGGTCTTGGGACCAATCCTTAAGGAAAGAAGAGTCTCCAGGAACTACCAGCTGTTAGACCTAATGAGAAGCAGTTCACCACAGAAGAGAAGGGTCTGGGGGGAGAAGCTATGTTGAAGGAAATGGATGACCCTGAGGGGGAATGTACTGAATTTGAAGAAGGGCCTCATCTTTCCACTCTCATCATTTATTGCTAGGACCTTAGACCAGGAACCATCTTTTATTGTCTTAACTGTAAGAATACAGTTAACTGAGGGCAATACTGTCCTGACTTTAGAGTCTTCCTATAGGAGTATTTTATAAGTCACCTTTGAATCAAGCCTGCTGCTTGCTGCCATAAAGTTGATCCCAACTCAGTGACCTCAAATGACAAAAGCCAGATCTGCTTCATAGGGTTTTCTTGGCTGTATGGGCATGGCAGCAGCCACCAGATTTTTCACCCATGAAGCGGCTGGGGAGATTTGAATATCTAACCTTTGGTTCGCAGTTGAGCCCAAGCATTTGCGCTACTCAGGCTCCTTGAATAAAGGCTAGTGTTTTCCCAGTGTGCTTCACTGAAACTGACGCTTACAGAGTTTTCAAAATGGCCTAATTCTTTGTTTCTGGTGACTGAAGTGATTAATCAATATGGGGAGAGATGTTGATTGTATTGGAGACAGCAGTTCTATTCTTGTCTCAGAGTGGTAAATATAATGCATCTGGGCATTTCTGTGTGTAGACAGTTGAAGCTAAATTCATCAGAAGTTTCCAAGCAAAATATCCAATAAAATCCAGGGAATTTATTCTTGCCATAGAGGAAGGCATAAGACTAAGGTTTCAAAGGGAGGTACATAGTCTTCTTTTTGTATGGAGGAAATTGGGGGCTGTGCTCTACAGAAGGAGGTTCATTCAGTTTAAAGTGCCAGGCAGTAACACAAACAGTGAATACTACTGTCCATGATCTCCTATTTTAGCTCCTTTCTTTAATTAACAGAGAATAATTCTGCTGCTGGGGGATTGAGCTAACGATCTACTGGCCTGGATTCAGCAAAATTTGGTGCCACCAATTCCCAGCTACTTATCCTGTACTTTTCATGCCCCTCCCCCCTCCCTCCCTGTCTCCATGAAATAAAAAAAGGAAACTCTAGAGACTGGAATTTCATGCCCAACTCTCATTTCTCCCCTCCATATGACAAGGCACTATAAAATGCAAATAAATGAATGATGTGAATACATATATAAGAGAGTACAATGTAAATTAAAAAAAATTACCCATCTCATATTTTTGGGCATTTCTACTCACCAGGAGTGCTAACACAGATAATATTCTTATCATGTGGAAGGACTGATATTTACTTATGGATTATAAAAATAATACTTTACATTTATCAAGGGGGGGGGCACAAAGCTCAATTTTTATTCTCTTGGGTTTGCCAGTCAAACAAATTGACACTGGAAACCTATGTCTGAAACTTGTCTTGTGACCTTGGCCAAATAATTAACTTTAAGCCTCTATAAAATGAATTTTTAAAAGAGCCCCAATAGAGAATCATTATGAGGATGGAAAAAGATAATACATTTAAATTTCTTAGCTCAATGCCTGGCATACTTGACAAATTATGATTTTTATTAGGGAGCTTTGGTGGTGTAGTGGGTTATATCCTGGGTTGGTAGTCACAAGGTTGGTAGTTCAAACCCATCAGCCATTCTGAGGGAGGAAAATGAAGTTTTCTGCTCCCATAAAGACATACACCCTTACTGGTCCAGATAGGAATCAGAAACATGGGGAATCAAGGACAGATGATCCCTTCAAGGCCAGTGGTGAGAGTGATGGTTCTGGGAAGATGGAAGGAAGGTGGAATAGAAAGGGTGAATTGATTACAAGGATCTACATATAACTTCCTACCTGGGATACAGACAACAGGGAAGTGGGTGAAGGAAGGCATTGCACAGTGTACAGTATGCCAAAATAATAATAATTTATAAATTATCAAGGTTTCATGAGGAAGGGGGGAGTGGGAAGGAAGGGGAAAATGAGGAGCTAATATAAAGGCCTTAAGTAGAAAGAAAATGTTTTGAGAATGATGATGGCAATAAATGTACAAATGTGCTTTGCATACAATGGATATATGTATGGATTATGATGAGAGTTATATGAACCCCAAATAAAATGATAAAAAAAAAACAGAAAAGATGTACAGACTTGAAATCAAAAGAAGCAGTTCTACTAAGTCCTATAGGATCAATACGAGTGAGGTTAAACTTAATGACCTTGAATTTTTTTTTGGTATCATTACTAGAGCCCATTTTCACTTCTGGATCACACATTGTTCACAACAGATCTTCCTCAGTGATAAAGCAAAACACTGAAAAATTCCATTAATTTATGGGGGAAATGGTAAATGAACAAATGAAATGATTTATTTGCTTATTAATTATTTTAGGTGAGGTGTAGATTTGTAATGTTTAAGTACTAACATTAGCTAGGGATTTGTGAATCTGTAGCAAATGTGAATAAAATGTCTGTTCTAGAAATAGAGGGGAATAATTAATAACTGGCATGTCAAAGCACCAATTAAAGAATATATATATATGTATTTTTGGTATTCACTGAGATGAATGCTCAGTGTAGGAATCCAGTGAAGAATTAATAGCAGGAATCAGTCTAAAATGATATGAAAAGGAGCAAAAGCACAGACCCATTTGTGGCAGGGGCAAGGTCAGTCTGAAGTTGTATTGCCAACATGGTGTTGGAATTCACAAGTCAAGAAATGCCATTTCAATGATTCTGACCCATGCCATGTGTTGGTGGCAGGAAGATTAAAATATAAAATCACTCTGGAGCATAGTTTCTCCATTGAGAAAACACTTGGGACTTGCTTAGGAAAAAGAACCAAAACAAAACTAAAAAATAAAGATGTATTTGTTTTCACTGGAGAAGAATACACACACACACACGTGACCACACAAACACAAACACATGCAATTTTCACAAGTCATTATATCAGAAAATCTATTATGGACATGAATCAGCAGATAGACTTAGCAAGGGATTATATTACTAATATATTTCACATTATTATCAAACTTATTTTTAATTTAATTTTTCTAAAAAGCTGGTACAAAGGCAAGTGTTGCCTAGGACTTTATAAAGTACAGTTGAATTTTGTGATACAAATACATAGCTATCTTAAAGAAAAGTGAAAAAAGAGAAATAAAATGTAGAACATACGCTAAATTGTACATCAAATATATGCAAAAATGGATGTTATGTCAGTGTAGATAAATGTAGCTAAGTAGAATTTACTGCTTAACATTTTAGTTTTTATTATGTAAAAATTAGATTTTGCCTTTTTTACACTAACTCACTTGCTTATACATTTATATTTATAACATAAATATTTATTTTCCTAAATACCTGTCATAAAACAT
>PVJH01019321.1:0-43080 GCA_004026705.1 Nesogale talazaci | reverse complement strand
TAACACAAAGCAAACAAGCTTATACAAAAGGGTAAAATATAAACTAAACATAAATGCCAGGAACGGATACAGAAAAAGGCTGGGTGTGTCCAGCAAGAGATAGGTGTCCTTTGTGCGTCTGGTGGTCTCTAACAAAGCCCTGGGGCGGTAGGGACCGTTTGCAGAGCAAACAATGGCTTCTGAATCCGGCTCTCCACAGGGACTGGCTCAGGCAGCTGCACCCAGGTCCGACCATTAGAGAGCAAAAGGGACCTGAGAACTAGAAAGGCTAGGTTCACCAAGCCACTTAGCTCTCTGCTCTTCAATTAATCCCACATGTGTTTATCACCCAGGTTGGCACAATAAGCCTTACCTATCTCAGGCCTTTACTGGATTTGTGATCCAGAAATGTCTTGCTGGACAGGATGCATCCTACCAAACAAGACATCTTACACATTGGCCCAAGTTGTGACAAACTCTTCTCTACCTTGTTATTACAATAGATTTGTGCGCTTTCTGCTTCTGTAGGACAAATTATTAGAACTGGAGTTGCTGGGTCCAAGATTTTATATTAATATAAACTTAATTGCATTTTTCCATGCACTTTCTGAAGCTCTCTTGAGTTACCAAAGTATATGGGTCTTAGCCAAGTCATTTTATTTCTCAAATTCACTTTCCTCATCCCCAAATTGGTTATAATGCCACCCCTGTAGAATTGTTCAATAGAGGAGTGGTAATTTGCAAAATTACTTTCAGGTAGTCACTGGCAGATAATGGTCAATTATGGGATGTTGTTCTCCATATATTGAGCAACTTGTTTTACCTCAAGCTTATGATACTTGAGTTAATAAGATGAAAGTCTGACTGTGGACAGTTTGCTTCTGGTATACTCAACTGAGGACTCTCTCTTCCCACAGATTGCTCTTAATGTTGACAGAGGAAGAGTTTTCAAGGGTGCCCTATACCATAGAAAATAGCAGCCACAGAAGAGCCATCCTCATGGAACTGGAGCGCGTCAAAGCACTAGGGGTGAAGCCCCCCCAAAATCTCTGGGAATATAAGGTCAACTTTTTATTTTATTTTTTAATTGAAAAGAAAACAGTCACCTGCATCCCCACTGCTTATATAAAAGAAAACCATGCAGCCTCCTCTTCAGAGGTGCTGCACTCCTGAAGCGGTTGCTGAATGTCCTCCCGGACGTGCAGTCCTCTGGTGTGCACAGCCAAAGGGGCCGTCCGCATGCCCATAGTTAAGTCTTGGCTACTAACCCAAAGGTTGGTGGTAAGAACCCACCCAGCAGCTCCACAGGAGAGCAAGCCGGTGATACGGAAAGAGTACAGCACAGAAAGTGCTCGGGGGCAGTTTGACTCTGCACCTGGTCGCTCAGCCCAACCCCCTCGTGTAGGAAGCAAAAACTGAGCAGATCCTCGCAAGGAGTGTGTTAGGACACTTATGATTTTATGTAAGTTTATATAGTGAAAAGGAATAGAATGACTAATTAGTCCCCACAGCAGAATATAGGGCTCTGTTCAACTCACTTTCCTGGAACGGATACAGACAAGTGGAGTCTGCCCTCAGGTAAGACAGGCAAAGTGGCCCTGCAGGCAGCAACAATCAGAAATGCGGGGAGCATAGCAAAGTAGGCCCCACTCAGTCATGAGCTCTAGCGATGATCGGTCCCCAGGTAGTGCAGCACATGGTTGAGTCAATGGACTAGCTCAGGCAGCAGCACGCTGCTCTGTTCACCGGGGAAAAGAAGGATGCCGGCCTCAGAAAGCGTCTGTCTCAGTCGCTGCCACCTGATGAAACTCCATTCACATGTTCCTACAGAGACCTATTTGGCACAAAAAACTTAACTGAAGGAGTTTGTACAGTCACTCACTTTCTCCTGTGCAATGTCCACCATACACATACTTGACAGTTTCTGTCTTCTGTTGATGAAAGTGAACCTTGGTGGTGCAGCTAGTGCACATGTTACATTAGCAACCAAAAAATAGATAGTTTCAACATTTGTACAAAAATGAGTGTGGCCCACTGGGATGGAGGTTCAATTCTAGCTCCACAGGAGCAAAGACTGGGCCTCCACCACCAGAGGGCAGTGATGCCTAAAAAAAAATGAGCATGGGGCTTTAGAGTCAAGTTTGTTTTTAGTTTTCATAGTGTTTGTTTTAATTTTTAGCATTTTATTGTGATTTGAATGAAAATTTATACAACGAACTGGTTTTCTATGCAACCATTCATAAAAATTGTGTTTTGTGAAATTATTCATTACAAATCCCACTGTGCGACAGCACTCTTCCCACTTCTTCCCAATATTCACTATGTCAATTTGTCATTCTTTTCCTGTTTCTTTCTGCCTGCTAAGCTTGATGGCTGGGCACAATCTTTGATTCAAGGGAGTGTGTACTTGCCCAGTATCGCTGCTCACCCTGTGGGCCCTTTGGTTTGACTGAAAGTTAAGCTACAGTTGTAAATTCTGTTCCAGGCCTAAAGAATAACCAGGGACCATATCTTGGGAGCTCTTCCAGTCTCTGGTCTTTTCTAGAATTTTGGGGTTCTTTTCACATTTATCTTCCACTCTATTCAGGACCCTCTGTTGTGACCTCTTTTAGGTTGTGGTACCCAGACACCATCTAGTTTTTCAGATCTCAGACTTGAGGAGGTTGTAGATCACATGGTCCATTACCCCATTAGGCAAATTGTTGCTTTGATTTTATTTATTCTTATTTCTTCTCGTCAGAGAACGACCAATAGATGGTCTGTATAAGCTTTTTTTTTTTTTTTAAGTGGGCATCACTGCCTCTGGTGGTCGTGGGCACTGCTCAGCTGCCACTGGATTTGAACCGCCAAGCCCGCGGGCTGCAGTTCCACACTCAACCACTTACGCCACCGGGGCTCAGGCCCCCCCCCCTCGCCGCCTCCCCCCCTCCCACCATATAAGCTTTTAAGATCCAGTTTGGCTGAGCCCTGGTGGCCTAGTTGTTGTGTGCAGGAATGCGGTCCACAAGGTTGACAGTTCAAATCCAGCAGCAGCTCTCCAGGAGCAAGGCTGGGCTTCCTACTCCCACCAGGGTAGTGATGCCACACACACACAAAAAAAATCTAGTCACTGTCAATAAAGTAGAACATTGTCTTTGTCTTTGTGAACTATGTTATGCCACTTGACCTTGGTTTCTCTCAGCTTCAGTCTGCAGACCCAGTGACCCCATTCTCTCAAGGTCTTTCCTTATGGCTAAGAAATTTGTATGCCATTTCTTCCTAGTTGCTTTATTATAAAAAACATATATTTTGGGGCTGAGCCCAGGTGGCGTCATGGTTGTGTGCAGGACTGCAGCCCACAGGGTTGATGGTTCAAATCCAGCAGCAGCTCTCCAGGAGCAAGGCTGGCCCTCCTACTCCCACCAGAGGACAGTGATGCCACAAAACAAACAAACAAATGTATATTTTGAGCACCTACAACATGTATGTATAAAGGGCATCCTTTTGCAGCTTATATTAATCTTATGTTGGCTTTTAATGTCTAGCAGAACATTGTTGGGTCTTATAGCCATCAATGACTCTGTGTTTAAAATACAAAGCAATTTTAGCCAATGGGAATATAATGATTGTTTTGCTTAAAGAACAAATAGTCATATCATTATCATACTCCTTAAAATTGTCTTTGCTGCCCACTCTTCCCTGAGGTTGGGCATTTGATAAATCAAACAAATGCTATGTGAGAAGAGTCTTTCAACCCCAATGTCTTGAAAACTCCTGGTGAATGCACTGCTTTTCTTAGATGGCTTCCTGAAGAAGCAGTTTGTGTTCCACCCGACCTTACGCCCCCCATTCTAACAGATGGGTGGTGCTGTCTCTCTGGTTTTCATTTCATTTTATGTGCATTTCTCGAAGTTTTAATAATATTGGACATTAAAAAATAATAATAATATTGGACATTATCATTACCTTTTCAAGATGCCTAATTACTAGTCACTTGGTTCATGGGTTATACTTTGGGCCATTGTCAGTTCAAAACTACAAGCAGCTGTAAAGGAAAAAAATGAGGCTATCTGCTTCTGTAAAGCTATCAGTTCTGCGCTGTCCTTACAGGGTCACTGTGGGTTAGAATTGATTCGATAGCAGTGTTTATGCTTTTCTGGTGAAATGCCCATTCGAACCTTTTGCCTGTTTTATTAGATGCTTACTAATATCAAATAGCTGAAACATTTCTTTTTTGTTTTTTGTTTTGCGGGGGGCGGGCATCACTGCGCTCTGGTGGTCGTGGGAGCTACCCAGCCTTGCTCCTGAGAACAGCTGCTGGATTTGAACCACCAAGCCAGTGGGCTGCAGTCCCGCACTCAACCACTGTGCCACCGGGGCTCAGCCCTCTTTTTTTTTTTCAAACATACTTTTTTTTTTTTTTCGGGCATCACTGCCCTCTGGTGGGAGTGGGAGGCTCAGCCTTGCTCCTGGAGAGCTGCTACTGGATTTGAACCGCCAACCCAGTGGGCTGCAGTCCCGCACTCAACCACTATACCACCAGGGCTCAACCCTTTTTGAAACATTTTCAAAGTTGTTTTACTACTGTGGCCAAGGTATACATATATGACAAAATATTTGCCAGTTCTTTTTTCACATTCATAATTCTATGGCATTGATTACATACACTTATCATGTTGTGATAAATGTCACCCTCATCTACTTTCATATTAATCCACCATCAATAACAGAAACATAGTGTCCCTAAACTAAGACTTCCTTCTTCCTTCCACTCCTGATGACCACTGATAAACTGTGGTCTTCATGTATTTGCCTCTTTGAGTGGGGTCACATGATATTTGAGGATTTTTTTATGACTGACTTCGGTTAGCCTGTGTTTTCAGGGGTCACCCATGTTGTCACATGCCTCAGGACTTCATTTCTCGTTCTAGCAGAGTAATTGTCTGCTGTTTATATATGTATATAACATATATACATAACATTGTATTTATTCATGCAGCTACTGATGAGCATTTTGGTCCTTTCCACTTGTTGATTATTGTGAAAAGTGCTGCGATAAGCATTTATGAACAGTTTTACTATTTTTATTATCAAAGCCATTCCTGGAGATGAAGTGGTAGCTCACCATGGTTTTAGATTCTGGTAGTAGAGTGGGTTTTTACACGTTGAGCTGCTAACCGCAAGGTCAGCGGTCCAGATTTACCAGCTGTCGTTAGGAAGCAGATGAGACTTTCTGCACCTATAAAGATTTTCAGTCTCTGAAACTCACAAGAACAGTTCTACCTTGACCTTTAAGGTCACTATAAGTTGGAATTGACTTGATAACAGTGAGTTTGAGTGTGAGGACCTAGAAGACAACTGTCTGGAAAGCAGTTTTGCAAAATGTGTCAACATCTTCAAAATGTGTAAATTTGGCCATTCTAAAAGTGGACATCACTTAATAAAAATATGCTCTGAAATACAAAGGGTCTTAGGTATACGAGGGTTGTAGTTGTATTCAACATTGAAGAGAAAAGAAAGAGGAGAGAAAAACAAGTGGCCTAAAACACAGAAGTACTGAAAACTAAATGAAGGTGTTTGTGTATTTTTAACTGTGTGGTAAGCACAGATTCACAGATACGCAGAGAATCAACTGGCCGAGTCAGCCACAAAGTAAACTCTTTCTTAGTGCTGTGTTCTTCCCCCTGAAGGACCAGCTGGCCCACCACAAAGCTAATACCTATTAGTTGAACAAATAAACACAGAACTATTTAGAACATGCACAGAAAATAGGGGAAAAAAGCCAGCATTAACCTGGGTTTGACTTTTAGGTGACATTGTAGACCATTTTTCGTCACCTTCCTGTCCCCTCTGGTAAATTTTTCAAATATGAGTGTACATTTGTACTTTTACTGATTATAAAAGCAACTTAGCAACTAAATGAAGAACTAACCTATGGACTTGAAAAAAAATTGGTGAGGTAATCTATCTGATTAGGGTCTAATATCTAGAATATTTAAAGTATTGCTGTATTTAAAAACAACAAAATACAACTACAAAAAAAGTATAAAGGAACTTAATTTCATCCGAGGGGTCCAGCACATGAAGGGATGCTTGACATCATCAGTCATTGTTGTTGCTATCAGGGGCAGTCAAGTTGGTTCCAATGCACCATAGAAAGTTGGAGCTTGGCTGAGCCCTGGTAGCATAGTGGTTGCATGTGGGACTGCGGCCGACTGGCTTGGCAGTTCAAATCCAGCAGCAGCAAGGCTGGGCCTCCCACTACTACCAGAGGGCAGTGATGCCTAAAAAAAAAAAGAAAAAGAAAGAAAATTGGAGCTTGGCCTGAGCCCCAGTGACGTAGTGGTTGAGTGCAGGACTGTGGCCCACTGGCTTGGTGGTTCAAATCCAGCAGCAGCTCTCCAGGAGCAAGGTTGGGTAGCTCCCACGACCACCAGAGGGCAGTGATGCCCCCCCCCCAAAAAAAAAAAAAAAAAAAGAAAATTGGAGCTCACCTTCCACGGTCCTAGCAGCCAGTGTTCTGTTGCTCTCTATAAGCCTTCTGTGGCGATTCCCCCAAGAGGTGGAGCAGCTATTCCTTTATCTGTTCTTAGACTAGAAGCTCCGCTAAAATCTGCCCACCATGAGTGACCGTTGAAGCATCACAGCATTCAAAAATGAAAACAACCCTCGGGCTATCGATCTCCAACAGTAGAGATCAGTGTGTTCCCTACTACATCACCAGGGCTCCTTGCATTAGGAAGACAGAATCTAAAACCACAGTGAGCTAACCACCTCATCCCATCCCCTTGACTGGCTATGGTGATAAAATTAAATAACACTTCATCAGTGCTTATCACAATACTTTCCACAAGGTGGAAAGGACAAAAGTGTTCATCGGTAGATACACACATCAGAGAATTACTCTGCCAGAAAGAGAAATGAAGTCCTGCTGCATGTGATATGTCTCTGTTCCACCCGGGCCTTGGTATATGTATCATTACCAGCATTGGGTAGCAATTAGATCTGCACATAGTACAGTCCAGTGGATCTGTGACTTACCTGGCTTCTTCATGTCACTTATGTTCATGTGAGTTCACTGTGTAAAATACGAGAAAAGCCTGATGGCACAAGGTGCATACCTGGTGGGAGTGTGTGCGGGGGGAGCTGGCTGCTGCTGTCGTAATGTGGCTCTGTGCCCACCTCATTCTTTGTAGGCTGTAAACCCAGGCAGGTCCCTGTTCCTCCTGTATGCCCTCAAGAGCTCCCCAAGACTTGGTTTGCTGTACCTCTACCTGTTTGACTACACGGACACCTTTCTACCCTTCATCCATACCATTTGCCCTCAAGAAGTCGACTCGGGAGAGGACATCATCTCCAAACTCCTGGTAGGTCAGCAGAAAGCCTGGGCCATTGCTACCACTGCTCAGTGTGGGGTGGAACTGTAGGCTTTTCCAAAGAAGAGCAAACAACAGCCAGCCTGAGTTTGAGCTTTGTCAGGGAGAATCCCCAGCAAAAGAAAACGTATGACCTTCTACACCCCCAAAAGACTTCTTTGTTTCCTGAGTTGTTTAAGAGAGGCTGCTCTCTCAACCTGAATTAAAAGAACAGCATTGCTTTTATTATAAAAGAAGACAGCGGCTGAGCCCCGGTGGCATAAGTGGTTGAGTGTGGGACTGCAGCCCGCGGACTTGGCGGTTCAAGTCCAGCAGCGGCTCTCAGGAACGGCACTGGGTAGCACCCACGACCACCAGAGGCAGTGATGCCCACAAAAAAAAAAAGAAGAAGAAGAAGAAGAAGAAGAAGACAGCATTGATCTGTATTGCTCTAAAGAATTTTGTTTATAAATTCCCTACTTGGTAATCTTGTCCCTCCTCCCCACCGCCCCACCCCCAACCCCCTGCATCACTGCCCTGGTGGGAGTAGGAAGTCCAGCCTTGCTTCTGGAGAGCTGCTGCTGGATTTCAACCATCCACCCTGTGAACCGCAGTCCCACATACAACCATTGTGCCACCAGGATTCAGCAGTAATCTTGTCTCTTAAGTGTCCAAAAGTTAATTATTTGACCTACCATGAGGCATGGTTAGTGTCTGTTCTGTCAGTTCCATATAGTGATGACTCCTATTGCAGCTTATTGATGGGTTCTCACATTGGCAGACCACCAAGCTACTTCATAGGGATATTTACTCACTTAACTTTGACCTTGCTTCTTCAGACTTACCATTGATTCTTTCCGGATTGGTGGATCACATTTACTTAGTGATTTCTGGGTCTAGTTGGTCAGCTGAGGGTAAGATCCTTGCATTAAAGAGTCCTGGGGGGCTGAGCCCCGGTGGCGTAGTGGTTGTGCACGGGACTGTGGCCCACTGGGACGGAGGTTCAATTCCAGCAGTGGGGCTGGGCCTCCTACTCCCACCACTGGAGAGCAGTGATGCCCCCCCCCCAAAAAAAATAAAGAGTCCTGGGGCCTGCTACAGGGTAAGCATTGAGCTGCTAACCACAAGGTTAGTGTTTCAAACCCAGCTACAGCTTCTTGGGAGTAAGATAAACCTGTCAACCCCTGTAAAAATATGCAGTATTAGACACCCAGTATTAGTTCACTGTGAGTCTGAATTGTTTCTGTGGTTATGTTCTTTCTGTGGGCTTGGGGTGGGGGTGGGGGGTCAGTTCTGCTAATCTGCTCGTATCAAAAAGTCACCTAAATATAAAAGAAACGCCTTCTAATGTTGCATCCCAGTGCAATCGGGTGTGGGTGTGGGGCTCTTTTTTAACAGAATTAAAACTTTGATAAAGTCATGTATTCTTTTCAAAACCTCAAATCACATCATATTCTAGTGTGTCCTATAAGATGGATTTGGAGTTTTTCATATTGCTAAAGTAGGCAGAAAGACGAGTAAAGTTAGTGTTCAGAAACAAATAATTTTCTTTATTTTAATGACTCAGGTACAAGCATTTTAATTTAAAAGAATATTGCCATACCCAGTTAAATAGTTTTGACACCATTTTTATAATCCAGATGACATGTAAATGTGTTTGTGTATGCAAGTTCCCCTGGTTGGGAGGGTGGTACAGAGGGTTTAGTGACAATGACTCAGAAAATAGTCACTTCATGTACACTATGTACAACGTTATCTGTGTGAGAAAAATAGTTGATTTTCAATGCAATTCCCTTTACATTCCATCTGAAAACTCTACTGGAAAGGCAGATAGCCCTACCCTGTGATGTCTTCTGAAACCATGGTTAAGACAGCTTCACACTAGAATCCAGAGCCCAGCTAGCTGACTTCAGCCTGGAATGGAGAGTTTGATTAGCCCCCTTGCCATATGTCCCTCTAATTACCCGCATGTCAGTTACCTGCCCTCACCCGGCAACCCTGCCATTTTCACCAGCCCCCACCCCTGCCCGGGCATCAGCCTCACTGTTTTTCTTGAGCATGCAGGCTGTATTCTGGGGCTGAAGTCTTCCTGCACTTCCAGCAAGGTGTGCGTCAGTAGACTTTGAGTTGCCAGTAACTTAAGTCCTTTTAATTTTTCAATGATCTGCTTTTACAGTGGTCCCCCCTTATGTGTGAGGGACATGTTCCAAGACTCCCAGTAGATTACTGAGACAACGGATAGCACTGCGTCTTTTCCTACCCATATCTACCTACAATAGAAGTGCTGCACTTCCAAATTAGGTACAGTAAATATATTGTCATAAAAGTTATGTTGTAGTTATATCATGTGTAGTGACAAAGAATTAGGCTACCTAGAACCACAGACAGAAGCTGGATGAAAAGGGAGGGGGAGTTGAGAGCACACAGCTGCTGTACCAGTAAATACAAAGATAGTACAACTTTCTTTTCCAAACATAACTTTTTGAAAGAGTGTTGTTTTTTTTAAATTTCCCCCTAAATATTACTGTTCTACAATAGAAAAAGTATGAAATGGAGGCCTCTTGGTTAAGCCATCAGCTGCTGACTGAGAAACTGGCAGTGCAGACCCCCAAGCCACTCCTCCAGAGAAAGATGGGGCCGTTGGCTTCCAAGAAAATGACAGTTTTGGAAACCCCGCTCCATCCTAGGATTGCTCTGCTCTGGAGTCCAGTCAGTAGCAACGGATGCTGCGTTAAAGGCAGTACCCGCCCCAAATCCTAGCTAATGGAAATCCACATGAACCTTATTCATGGTTGAAGTTCTGACTTACGTTTAGGTTGTCACTTCTTAGTTTCCATGATTATGTACCATGTATCTCAGTTTGACCTTTTTGGTGACATTTATCTTGACCACCTCAGCATCATTGTTAATGAGTTGACAGGTGGACATTTCCATTTTGATTGTTGGATAATATGTGTGTGTTTAAATATTTAAGATGAGTCATGCCCTGGGATAACCCCAGTGTCATGGATAGAAGACATTCCTCTTGAGCAGTTTTGTCTGTGTGTGTTGCTCCTACAGGATCCGAGAGAACCCACGTGGAAGCAGTGGCGGGAATTCCTGGTCAAGTACTCCTTCCTCCCCTACCAGCTGATTGCTGAGTTTGCATGGGACTGGCTGGAGGTTCATTACTGGACGTCACGGTTCCTCATTGTCAATGCCATGCTGCTCTCAGTTCTGGAATTATTCTCATTCTGGAGGATCTGGTCAAGAAGTGAACTGAGGTAAGCCCTTTCTCGTGTTACGTTTGGTCCAGATTGATTGGTTGTGGTGTTCCTTGAACAAGTGCTTCCTCCCAATTTTATCCCTGGAGGATGATTGTACCATTATAGTTCCTCGGGTTTGGCGGTAAAGACTTTTAATCTTTAAGGAGTAAGCAACTGAGAAGTGAATCTTCTATGGAAAGCAGCAGCATACAGCACACCAAGACGCCTGATCACCAATTGGGACAGTAATTACTTCTTTGGACTCAGGCATACAATGAGAAAGTTGGGCAGTCTGCAAGTTAGGACATTTGGCGGAAAGCTATCGACTGAGTCAAGACTGGTTGAAATGGGGTCCCGAGGCAAGCCTGCAAGTGTGGCTGGACCCAGAGGGCTTCCTCTCTCCCACTCAGAGCTCTCTGTTGCTCAGCCTCAACGCACTTTCTGCAGGGAAGCCTCTGGGCCACTCTGGGCCTCCATCTGAGCAGCTGGGCAGCACGAGTGGAAAGAGAACACACCTTCCTCCATAGGACTTACACTTCTGTGTTCTGATTGGCCCAGTCAGGGTCTCACTCCCCAACATGTGTTCTCCCCACAAATCAGGGCTGGCTGTCACCCTAGCCAGATCACATAGGACAGAAGAGAAGTCAGGCATTTCCAGAAGATAGGGAGAGTTGGTGGGCAGGCACAGGCGATAGCGCCACAGCACCAGATTCTGTTGAGCTTGAAATACCTCTTCTTCCCAGGGCTCTCAGACAAAATTCTGAGAACCTGAGAAGAATCCCCCTCTTTATTTCAATCCCACAAGCTCATTTATTAGGCCAGCTGAACCCAGGCAGTGCACTACCAATTCTCTCCTGGTCACTGGAAGTTGGGCCTTACAGCCGAGCAGGGACAATATCTGTGTTCAGAAATATCTCTAGATGTGACAGACCTAAAAGACCAGTAAGGCCCAAGTGGTGGTGGTGTGAACAACAAGACTGCCAACAGTGTGGACTGAGGAGCTGTGTCCTGTGGAGCCTCTGCTGGCGGGAAGCTGGGTTAGTCCTACTAAGGTGTGTCTCAGCAGGGGGGCAGAGAGAATGGTCTCTGCACACCAGCACCAGATGCAGCCAAGCCCTGGGGGTTCGTCAGGAGAAAGGCCACTGCGATTCCACCCCTGAAATATGTCTCCTCTCTTTTCAGGACGGTGCCTCAGAGAATGTGGAGCCATTTTTGGAAAGTGTCAACGCAGGGGCTTTTTGTGGCCATGTTCTGGCCCCTCATCCCTCAGTTTGTTTGCAATTGCCTATTTTACTGGGCCCTGTACTTTAACCCAATTATTAACATTGATCTTGTGGTCAAGGAGGTCCGGCGACTGGAAACCCAAGTGTTGTGACTGGCAGTGCCCAGGCGCCAGGGACTCTTGCCAGCCTGCCTGCTGCCCGAGCTTCGATGTTAACCAGGGGTGAGGGGGAAGTAGAATTCCTATTTTCTACCCCTAGTAAAACAAGGTGCTGCTTTGTGTATTAAAGACTAACAGCCAGGTCGTCTTCCCCTCGGCTCGTGGCCTGGTGGCAACAGGAGCTGACATGCCAGAACACAGTCCGGTTGGCTAATGAAGTGGCAGCACCTCACCCAGCTGCCCTCCTGTGGGACTGGTGAAGTTCAAAGTGGACAGCTGCAGGGGCTCTTGAGGACAGGTCACTAGCATCAGCAGGGCTGTGGGCCAGGCCCCGTTGCCCCAGCTCCACCTGAAAGGCTCCCAGGGCGGGTTGGGCCCAGACTTGTTTTGTAAGGCAAGTATAGGAAAACGGGAGAAGATACTGTTGTAGGCATAGACAGTGGCACATAAAAAAATAGAGGAAACCAAAATTTTCATCCTGTCTAAGACTTGCTGGGGGGTGGGGATTGTGTTTTGTGTCGAACCTCCCACAAGGACATAGTGTGTGGCTGGAAGGATGATCTCCACATGGAATCACCAACACTGGGCTTCGTTTGTTGGAGTCAAAACTGAGTAGGAGGTGAGCAGTCGCCAGAGGGTGCTTAATACCAAAGGAGTCCTGGCGGCACTGTGGTGCTCAGCTGCTGGCCCAAAGGTCGGTGGGTTTGAATCCATCAGCCGTGCCGCAGGAGAAAGATGTGGACATCTTCTCCCTAAAGACGCCAGCCTTGGAAACCAATGGGGCAGTTTATTTTGTCACACTGCACCTCTCTGGAAGCAACTCAACAGTGTTAGTGTTGGGTTTAATTCACATCAGGCTCAACTGCCTCGCTACTACCTTAAACTCATTTCTGTTTTAAAACTGAATCTGTAAAACAAACCCGAGGGCAGTCCTGGTGTTCCATTTTTCACACTGACCTCACACTGCCCATCTTCATTGTCCTGCTCTGGCGGGTGTGAACCATGTGCTGTGTAAATACAAGGTGACCTGAACTGTCATCTGTTGCGGCCTTCAGGGGGAAAACATCCGTGTGAACCTGCTCTCTGAAGACAGATCCCTCAGAGAGAAGCTGGCACCCAAGGGGTTTCTGTGACTCCCCGAGCCAGTCACAAACCCTTTGTATTTTTGAATGACGGTGTCGTGCCCACTTTGCATCTGGGACTTTGAAGGAATATATTTTTACTAATAAGACCTCTTAATTGCACTAGGCAGTCTTGGGTCCCTGGTCTACTGCGGTCGTGGGCCAAAGAACCGCTCTCCGTGAACGAAAGGAGGGAGAATGTGTTGGGCTCAGCAGCCCCCCAAACTGCCTGGCTTTCTGTGTTTAGCCCATACCTGAGTGATCGACCTAGTGCTGCTATAAAAGAAATAACACCCATGGGTGGGTTCACCAATTGTATTCTCTCACAATTTAGGCAGCTAGAAATCAGAATTCAAGACACAGCCCTCAGGCAAAGCTGCCTTCTCTATTACCTCTCTATCACAGAAACATTCTTGTTTCTTGGAGCTTCTGCCCCTGGAAAATTTTCGGGTGACTTGACATCTCCTATTTCTGAGGTTTAATCTTTTTATCTCTATAGAGATTATTTACAATGCACCCCACAATCATCCTGCCTCACTCCTCTAACAAAGACAACCCATTCCCAAATAGGATTCGAACCACAGGAAAAGTGGTTAGGATGTAGAACTCATGTTTTGGGGTGATAAGTCAGCCCATGACAGTACACAAGACCTCGAGACAGTGAAGGCACTTGGGTCTGGGAACACCTGGATATGTAAATCCCAGTTGGTGTCTTGCAGAGTTCTCCGAATTTGTGTTGTGTGGCATTAGTGGCGCCAGCCTAGGCCCAGCAGATTACCAACCAATGCCCCACCTGTATCCCTACCTGCCCCATGTCCTGCTCCACACTGGCACCACCTCTACCACACCCTGCCTAAAAGATAAGCAGTCCAGGTTCTGCCCGGGGAGGAGTGTTAGTCTAGAGCAAACAGCCTGGGCTGGACCCTCCAGCAAGTGGGCCATAGGTTAGGGTGAGTCCAAAGTGGGAAGTGTCTATTGAAAATACTTAAAGCCCTTAATCCAAACCTGGGCCAAAGAATAATACAGAAAAGATGACAAGAGAAAGGATCATAGATTTATCAACTCAGTTCCTTACCATAACTAATTGATCTCATTTGAAAGTACCCCGAGATCTGAAAGTTAGCCATCTACAAAATGGTATCGCTGATGTTTAAAATGAAATTTTCAAAGATTTTTAAACAACCTGGAGCGGGTTCCAACTACATTTTCTGAATGTATAGGAAAGCTCATGACCAGGCTGAGAGTGGATATTTCCAGTGTGTGGAAAGGGCTGACTTTTCCGCTTTATGTCTCGCTCTGTAGTTAGAGTCTCAGAAACCCTCTGGGATACTTCTACCCTCTCTTCCAGGGTTTTTGAGTTGACATCCACTGGGTAGCTGTGAGTGAGGAGTACTCCTCTGACAAAAGTTTAATTTGAACTCGATCACTTTCCACAGTTAAATGGAAGATGTTTGGGAAGAATACTTTCTTAGCTAAAGGCCTAACGAGTCTAGGGGATTCAGTGGTTAAAGTACTGGCTGCTAACCGAAGACAGTTCAGACCCACTACCAGCTGCTTGCCTGAGAAAGATGTGACCGTCCACTCTTGTAGTTACAGCCTTGGAACCCTGAAGGCAGCAGGTCTAGTCTGCTGGTGAGTTGCTGGGAGTCGGCGGCAGCAGGGAAGCTACCTGAGAGCAGTAATACTGCATCGGCTGCACACGAGCCATTCACAGGTGACAGCTGTCATCAGGAGCAAGTTAGAAGACAATGTTCACCTTTTCCTCGGGTTGAGTTTCAAAACTTTTACTGAATCTGGCGCTGTCTTATACATATTTGTGGTTTTATAAAACACGAGGCATTTGACCTTACAGATCCCAGCCCAAAGTTCTAAGACAGGAGAAAGAAAGTGAACACAAGACTTGGAGCTTTAGCACCTGGCTTCGGTTCCTTGCATCAGAAAAATGAACACTTGTGTTGCTCTGTGAGAGATTTATTTACGTGTACCAAAAAAAAAATTCCTTAGGCGCACTTGGGTGAGTCCTTCTCACATAAGAAATATGGGTAGAAGAGGTACTTCACATTGTACTCGGCCAAAGCTAAACAGTGAGCTGCTTCCTGGTCACACTTGCATGTGAGTGCTTGACATTTGTCCTCAGTAGGCCCTGGAAGAAGCGAGGAAAAGAATGTCAGGACAGGGACTTGGCAGAACATTGAGGATAAACATGAGGAAAGTTGAAGCCAGGAAGAGTCTTACGGTGCATTCGTGGGCCGCTTTACAGCTCACCAAGTAGGAGTCTCTAATGGTTAGAAGTTGGGCTGCAATATGCAAGGTCCAAAGTTGGAAAACTGCTGCTCTTCAGGGGGAAAGATAGGACTTTCTACTCCTGTGAAGTCACAGTCTTGGAAAGTCCCAGGAGCAGTTCTGTCGTGTCCAATGGGGTTACTGTGAGTAGGCATCCACTTGAGGCAGTTGTGTTTTTGTTTTTTACTCTTAGAGTTTATCAAGGAACTCGGTGGTAGAGTGGAGAGAGGATGGAGCTGCTAACCACAAGTCACACCCCCTAGTCACTCCTAGAAAAAGATACGGCTGTCTGCTTCCCAGGCTGGGGGTGGGGTGCGTTAGTTTACCAAGTGATCTCATTCTCAGGGAAGCTCGTGGAGGGAGGTATCCTTAGCCTCCATTTTATAGGAAAGGAAATTGAAGTTGGCCAGGAGGTGTTTTCAAACGAAGAATCGAAAGTTTGTACCACCATTGGCTACTCTTCTCAATGGGTATCGGCTGACATCTGGCCTTTTGCAGAGCTGTGTGACCTTGGCTTGGGTGAGAGAGCATGACTTGGCCCAGGACAGGTAATCCATGACAATCCCACTAGTAGTTTTCTACATCTACCTCTTGAATGGCCTTTAAAAAAAATTTTTTTTTAGGAAATACGTAGTGCATCTCAACCTTTTGTCTGTGCCCATGTTATACAGAGATACATATTATATAAGCCTCTTTCTGATCTGAGAATTCCTTGTTTGGAAATTCATTATGTTGGGTTGGTAATATTCAGTGAGCTTCGTCAATGTCTTTAGCTGCTATGGATATCTCACTTAACCAATATAAGCCACTGCCTTTTAGTTGGGGTTTTCATTGTGCATATAAATAAAAAGCTAAATACAATGAAATCCTGGATTTCTCCAAGAGAGGGGCAAAGGAAGAACTTTGAAGTAGGCCAGCTAGACAACAGATTTAGTTGCTATGTGTCATTAGACATATTACTTTATCATCCTCAGAACCCAAAGTCATAGGAAATCATTTAAATTTTAGAGAAAAATAAGGCACATGAAGAGGTACCCCAAAAGAAAGTGTCGTGTGTCCCCCCAAAACTATGAACATATATCTATAACCTTATATATATAACATATATATATATATATATATATATAAAACCTTATCCCCTTCAAAGTACTCTCCTTTACACTTAATACTTTGTCAAATCTGCGATACCATTCTTGGAAACAGTTTTCAGGCTTATCTGTTTGGATAGCTGACAGCATGTTCCTCATTTTTTTCTTCACCTCTTCTACATTGTGAAATCACTGCCCTTACATGTTCATCTTTCCTCATGGAAAAAAAGAATTCCCCCAGAGCAAGATATGGTACATCACATGGGGGTGCTAAGAGAGTCATGCTGGCTGAACCCCGGTGGCATAGTGGTTGTGCACGGAACTGCGGCCCACTGGGATGGAGGTTCAATTCCAGCTCACAGGAGCAAAGGCTGGGCCTCCTACTCCCATCACCAGAGGGCAGTGATGCTTAAAAAACTAAAAAAAAAAAAAAAAAAGTTATGCTGTTTTTTGCCCAAACTGGCACACTGAGATGGCTGTGTGAACAGGTGCATTGTGGTGGCAAAACCAGTCCCCCATCTTCCACAAATCAGGTCTTTTTTGTCGCACACTGTTAAGCAGTCTCTTCAGCCTCAAAACAGAAAACTTGATTAAGAGTTTGACCTGGTGAAATGAACTCCAAATGCACTCTCCCCCTCACATCAAAAAACAAATGAGCATTGTCTTGATCTTTGATTTCATCACCAGACCTTTCTTTGGACAAGGTGACAAGGGCATCGTCCATTGGTTTGATTGATGTGTGCTTTCAGGGTTGCTATTTAAGAATAGCACCGTGCCTCTTCACCAGTAATGACCTTGGAAAAAAGTCGGAGTCACTTCGGAGCTCTTCTTTCAAAGCATGGCATATTTCCACTCAACACTTTTTTCCGGGTCAGTCAGTACCCAAGGCACAAATTTTGCAGCAGCCTCTCTCATTCCCAAATCTTCCATTACAATTCGCTGATCGGAGCGCGTAGATAGTCCAGATAACAGTCCCATCTCTTCAATGGTCCATTGTCAGTCTTCAAGTACAAGTGTATGAACTTATGTTGACATTTTTGTCCCCTTGGGAAGTTGAAGGACATCCAGAATGAGGAATAAGGATTGTCATCAATCAACATGTCACCTTTTTTGAAATGAGTGAAAACATTCATCCACCTGAGTTGTTCCCATAGTGCTGTTCTAATAAACTGTGTTTAATATCACAACGGTTTCTGCGGCATATTTTTCTGAGCAGTAAACAAAATTTCACAGCAGCAAGCTGTTCTCAGCCATCACAAAAACAGGTTCAAACAAAACAGCTTTCATGAAAATATTCACTGTGACCAGAGGGAACCCTCCACGGCAATGCCACTCAGTGCACGAACTCACAGTGAGTTGCTTGATGCTCACCTAGCAGGAAAAACTTGTACTTCTATGAAAGCTCAACCCAGCAGAGCTTTCTCCTGGTTTTTTGGGGGGGTAGGTTACCCCCTTACATATCAGTTTCTGAGTCTAATTATTTACAGGAGTAGAAAGCTCCATCTTTCTCCCAAGGCTGATTTTGAACTGCGGACATTGTGGATCCCAGCCCAACTTGTAACCACTATGCCACCTACGCTCTTCCATTTATACCAATCTGTATATGTAGCTATATAGCAGTATGTTTTGTGTATATACATATATGTTACTTTATATATAAGGAAACGTACAAACTGGATTCTGCATTTGGAAACACCTCCCTGCCACCTTCAATTTATATAATATATATAGCTATATATATATATATATAAAATGTATTTAAAATGCTCAAAGGATAAACACCAAATCTCAACCAAGTAGCTCTCTATGGGTAATGTTAATTACAATTTTAGTTTCCTCTACTTTCACATATTTTATAACTGCAAACTTTTCTACTAGGAGCCATATAAAGGTGTCTTGTCATAAATCCATTTCGTGTGTGGTAACAAAATATAAAGAACAGCTCTTTTTTAAAGAGTTAATTTACTTACTTGTTTTACAGAATTGGTCTATACAGTTGGGTTACAAGAACTATACTCAGTAGACTGCCCCTCCACTTCCCTAACCATAATCCTCCTTCCCCACCCTCTACAAATGAACACAATTTCTATTCCAAGGCAATGTCCTCACCGCGCACATGCCCCTTTCATAATAAGTCCTGTGGCTCTCCTTCCAAAGTTGACACCCTGCCCCAAACTCCCTCCTACATATAAATCTGGAAGTGCCTCAAATACAGTCTTTGAACCAGTTATACTGGGACTTGAGACTAAATTTAAACAATAACAGAAACCCACTCCCCATTCACAAAGGTTTATGACTCGTTATCTGTACGTTGTGGGAAATGGTCAACTGTGAAGTGTGTTTATGCTAGAGAAACTACTACTGGGAAGATTATACCCTTCAGGGGACACAGGTCTGCAGAGGTTTTCCGTTGCTATGACTAGGTGGCATCAACTAGATCCCAATCTTGCTAAGCATCCTACAATGCACAGCTTCCCACATCAAAGGGTTATCTATTTCAAAATGTCAGGACTAAATGAATCAGATTGTTTGCTGTCAGACAACATTGTAAACTTAAGGCAGAAGTAATTAGGGAGAGCTTTTTCGTTTTGCTTTGTTTTTGTATTTTGGGCATCACTGCCCTCTAGTGGTGGGAGTAGGAAGCCCAGCCTTTGCTCCTGTGGAGCCGCTGCTGGAATTGAACCTTAAGGAGAGCTTTTAATAACCTATTTTAAAGTTTCAGCTTTTAATATTTTGTCATTTTTATTGAAATCTATGTATTGGGGGACCTTTGCTGTTTTTGTTTGCTTCCTGTTTTCTGTGATTTTCTGTATGTGAAATCCAGGGTAGGTAGCTCTGTAGATCAGTAACTAGATTTATAATTGCCTAGTGGCATAGCAGGGGAGGATGGTAGGAAATGAGCTGACAACAATGAGTATGACAGAAAAATGTTATGAAATCGACTGTGGTAATAATCGTACAGATATGATTGAGCATATTGCATTATATGTGGAATATGTGCCAATAAAACTATCTTTGAGGGCTGAGCCCGGTGGCATAGTGGTTGTGCGTGGGACTGCGGCCCACTGGGACGGAGGTGTAATTCCAGCAGTGGGGCTGGGCCTCCTACTCCCACCACCTGAGAGCAGTGATGCCCAAAACAAACAAACAAACAAACAAACAAAAACTATCTTTGAAAAAACAATCAGGGGGGCTGAACCCCAGTGGTGTAAGTGGTTGAGTCCCGCAGGCTTGGCGGTTCAAATCCAGTGGCAGCTCTCAGGAGCAGCACTGGGTAGCACCCCGACCAATAGAGGCAGTGATGCCCCCCCAAAAAAGAAAAAGAATCAGGTTGACTTACATGTCCAAGATGTCCAGAATATGGTGTTAATAATAAAATATGTAGTAGTCAATTCATAATTTTATTAATAATATATACCCTTAGGTAAAACACATTTTATGTTCTTGACATTCAGGTGGGATAGACCCAAGGTCATATGTTAACTCCTGTGGACTTGTTTTAATTTTTCTTTCAGCTTTATCCTGAAATTATATATGAGCAATTGATGGTCTGTTACAGCTGGCCCCTGGTCTGATTTTAAATGTTAATATTGAGCTTCTCCATTGTGTCTTCCCACAGAATTTTATTTCTGTGTATTCCATCTGGGGCAGTCCCTGTGACAACACCTTTTGTGTTGTTGAAAAAAGGTATTTGCTTTGAACAAGTCGTGGGTTTTCCAAAATTCTGTCATGCAATCTCCAGCTTCATTTCTGTCACCAAGACCATATTTTTCAACTACTGTTCCTTCCCCTTTGTTTCCAACTTTTGCATTCCAGTCATCAGTAACTATCAGTGCATCTTGATCGCATGTTTGATCAATTTCCAACTGAAGTCCTTGGTAGAATTCTTCAATTTCTTCATCATTAGCTTTTGTGGGTGGTGCACAACTTTCAATAATAGTTGTATTGATTGGGTTTCCATGAAGGCAGATAGATATAATCTGATCACAGATAGCATTGTACTTCATGGTAGATTTAGCAAGATCCATTCTGACAATAAATGCCATACCTTTCCTCTTGGTTGTTGGTCTAGGTGTAGTAAATCTCATGATTTTCCAATTCCAAATGGCCAATACTAGTCAATTTCAGTTCACTAATACCCAGGAGAGTGATATGTTCCATTTCATTTTTGATCACTTCCAATTTTCCTAAATTCATATGTCACATATTTTTGCATCTCTCACCCTTAAACTTGAGTTGTTCCCCATCAGGAAATGAAGATCCCAAAGGTTCTACTTTACCTTTACTGGACTTCCATCAGCATGGTTGACTCTCCTCTAACAAATCCTCCTTTCAGTCACATTTTAAGTGCCCATCAGGAACACCGATAATAATCTGCCTCCTTTTTTAGGCTCTCAGTATTTGAAAATGCTTCACAGCTATGCATAATGTTTTCAGCAGCTTCTTCCTCCTAAGTGGGGAGTTGAGTCCTTCATGTCTGTTCTTCGTCTAGAAGCGCTGCTGCTCACTTTGAATGGCCCTGCTGGCACTTGAAATACCAGTAACCCAGCTTCCAGCATCACAGCAATGCACAAGCCATCAGAGTATAACACACTGACAGACCAGTGGTGGGCATACATACATAAAACCTTTTTGTGAGAAACAGAAAGATTTCTCCCAAGCTGTCTTCCCTAAATAGATACCAAACTTAGCTACTTGCTACACATGGTAAATGACTATACACTCGGAGGTCAACAAAGTAGGTGAGAGATTATTCTCCCTAAGGATTATCAGCCATCTAGAGCATTCAGAGTGTATAGTCTGTCCCACCCTAAGTAGGATACTGGGCTTTTAATAACTAGGTTGGCAGTTCAAAACTGCCAGCCACTCTGAAGGAGAAAGAGGGTGCTTTCCTCTGCTTTAAAGAGTGGAAACTTACAGGGACAGTTCTATTCTGTTCCTCAAGGGCCAAGTGAGTCCGAATTGACTCAATGGCAGTGAGTTTTTTGAGATCTGAAAATTTACATTTGTTTCCCTGACAAGCACCTGTTATCTGGGTATGTTAAATGCTAGAAACCATAGTAAATAAGGGTCTATTTTCTCTGTAGTCAAGCAAGGATTTGGAAGGAGTATATCCTCATGAAGGGAGTTTTAATACATGTTCATATAAAGTGACCTTAACAGATACTCCTTTCATGATAAGGCTATAGAAATAAAATCTCAAGACAAAAGTTTAAACTACTGATTCTGTATCTAAAATTTGCTGGACAACTGAGGAGGCTCTGCTTAAGCATTTTTGAGTGAAAAAAAATTTGTATTAATTTTTGAGGAGTACTCTTATTATGTTTTTTACTTTTAACAGTTTTATTGGCACATTTTACATAGCATACACTGCAATCATTCAATCATATCAAGGAGAATTGTACAATCATTACCATATCAATTTTAGAACATCCCCCCCGTCCATGGTTAAGTGACCTTTAAAATGAATTGGTCAGTAACAGTTCTAATACTCCCTCCCGACTCCTGTCTTAATTCTTATACTACTTATGGCCTCAAAGAACATCTTCTATCAACTCTGACTTTTTTATGATTTGTTCTAAAAGGATACATCATAATCATTCTGAATGTAAATTTTGTAACCACGAAGGTAAATCTGAGCATATATATTCACGGTAAAATCTCTTCCCACATCTTTAGCCCTCCCTTTTGTGACTTGATTCAAAGCAAACCAACTTGTGATTTTAACATAATTTCCTTATTTCCTCCTCTATAATTACACCTGCTCAGGAACCAATCTCTGCAATGACCATCTAGGTAAATTGGTGATTTTTCCATCTGGATGCTTCTAATGTCAAATAAATTCTGTAAACTTGCATTTAAGCCTGCTGTGCTTTTTCCCCTATGACAATACTTATATATATATACACGTGAGAAGGAACCCTCAGTGGTGTTCCTTCTCACATGTGTGTATATATAAGAGTTCAGAAAGTGTCTCAAAGCATACCTGAAGAACACTTTGACAGATCAAAGGTCAAGTAGTGGCTTTGCTTAACATCAATTTTGATATAAAACACGATCTGGATTTAATGGTAGACACCACCTCAAACTCTATACAACTAAATCCAAGCTTCCTACAAGTAACTCAGAAACCATTGAAAATACCCAAGAGACTATTTAAGCTGTTTTAGTTTTTTTTCCCCTTTTGTTTGCCATTTGGAGGAAAACTATCTGTGGCCCACTAGGCCACACTTAATCACTAATTATAAGTGATTTGCCTGTAAGCCTCTAATCGAATACATTAACCATTGATAACCTGCCTATTTAAAATAACCCCTCTTTGAAGATGTACGGATATCTGTTCTTCTAGAAGATAGCGTGAAAGTGGTCTGATCTCTTATGGCCCGCTTGAATTGTTACAATGAAGTCACTTGACAGAACATTTCTTATTACTGGATTTCTCTCAAGAAATTACTGGATTTCTCATCAGGTATTTCTCTCAAGAAATAAACTTTGAGGCAGAGATGTTGGAGGGGTGGGGAATGCATTTTAGTAAATGTAACAACGAATCTCAAGACTAATTTTTGACTTAGTGGAAGTTGATGTTAAAAATCTATAGCGAGCGATTGGAGGAATTACCAGAGTGAGACAAACTCAGCTCGCAGACAAGAATCTCAGTGTAGATTTTGTCCTTGTCCAATGAACCTAAAGGAACAAGGCGCAGTTGGAGATCGAATGGTTCCACGCCTGCTTGCTGCTATGGACAGCCCTGTGCTGAGCCGACACTGCCCTCCACTTCTGAGCAGGTCCCTGCCGAACACTCAGTCTCATGGTCAACCCAGAATCGGAGGCCATGGACACTAATGACTGATGTTCTCTCTTCTTTTGCCTTTCCTGTGACCAGACCCACTGCCTCGTCCTGATTTATAGGCAAAACCTGGAAAGACCTACAAGATTAAATGCTTCATGGTTTATTTAGGAATAATACAGGAAATATTAGTGGTATTTTTGGTGAAGAAAATCAAATTTGTACAGTTATCAATCTAAATAAAATGTTAATTTTGTTTATAAAAAAAAAAAGAGTTCAGAAGCAAACCAAAGAGTCTGTGGCTTAGCGCACTAGCTGCTTCAAGTGAAAAAGATGGGGCAGTCTGTCCTGTGAGGATTGCTGACTTAGAAGGCCTAGCAGGCAGTTCATTGAAACTGGACAATAATAAGGTTTTAGTTGTCCAGGTGTATGCTTAGCGTGACAGTCTCGAAAACACAGGGGCAGTTCCACTCGGTCCTAGAGGGCCGCTGCGAGTTGGCACTGACTCGATGGCAGTGAGTTTGGGTCTTGGTTGGTTGTGTTGTGTTGTGGTGAGGTGCCCTTGAGTTGCTTCTGACTATAACAAACCCCCAAAAAACAGAACAACACTGCCCATTCCACACCGCTCTTATAATTATTGTTGAAATCACAGTATCAACCCATCTTACTGAGGGTCTGCGATACTTTACCAAGCATCAGGTCTTTCTCTAGGAACTTAACACATTCACACAGAAAACAGTCTGTGGGGAGAGATGGCACGCTTTTAAGAGGTCTGTGAACTCTAGTAATTGGAATGCAACACTCTATAGTATTTCTGTAATGTTTGAATTTTTCACAACAAAGCATGACTTAGGTTTGAATCAGAAAAAAACATATGTATTTGGGGGGGTCTATAAAAATTGGGAACAGATCACACAAGTACAAGAGTGTGCAACCTCTTCTGCCTGTAAACTCCACAGTGCAATAAAACAATATGGATGGGGTTCCAGAGGAAGCCATTGCAGCCTTCTGGTTTGGACCGCAGGGCATCTGACATTAGATCCCTAGAGCTGACTGGAAACAGGCTGCGAAGGACAGGAGGGAAGGGCCTCGAGCAATCTGAGACGAACACTTCCAAGTTGTCCCCAACCTACACTTTTTTCTCTCACAGTCATATCCACTGGTGATGGCTTCACTATCTAGCAGAGTAAGTCCAGAACCTATCTCTTCCCATCACTTCCACTTCCACCACCTAAAATCATCCCCTCTCACAGAGACCCCTGCCTCAGGTTCATAACTTGGAATGATCTCCACCTCTGGCCACTTTGGGATATTTTCCACACAGTAGCCAAAGTATCTCTCTTGACATGTAAGTCTATATCCTTCCTCTGTTCAAAACCCTCCTTGGCTCCTCAGAAGAAAACCTCCAATATCCCATCACTCTGACCTCCTCACCTACCCTTCTTCCCTTGGGATGACTCTACTCTCCCTGTTCTCCTCAACATCTCCCCACCCCACCACCCCATCACCACAACCATCAGGGTAGATGCTAAACTATCTGTTAGAAGCATATAGAAAAGCTGCACATCATTTCCAATTCACACACAAATCCCATGGCTGTTTTATTATTCCCGTTTCACAGATGAGGAAAGTGGGCTCAGAGAGAGTCAATAATCAAGGTTACAAAGTTGGGTACGAGTAGGCTAGGATTCCATCCCAGGATCTCCTAACTTAATGCCTGTCATCTCTTACCCTCCTCCCCAAGAAAGATTTTCTCAAAAACAAAACTTAGCCTTGCTTCTCTTTTACCTCTGCAACCTGGATTCTTCATGTTATTCCAGAAGAATAACAGCTTGACACGAAAAATAGTATCTCCCAACGTGTCAAGTAGGCAGGTCAATCAGACTTTTTTTTTTACATTTAAAATTCTTTAAAATTTCTGAGTTATAGTTCCTCATATGATACATTATGGCAGCTACGGTTCCATTTGGAGATCATTCGCTACTCTAGACAAGTGTGGTAGGACTGAGATCTGACACCATATGTGTGTTTCCTCAGAACGGCTTTAAAATCCCATCTTAGTGGAGGGTGAGTACCTTCAAGACTCCACTTGAGCATTGGCTGTGAACTAAGCTACAACTCTTGTTTTCTTGGGGACATCCATTTATCTTGGTAGAGGGTGTGACATAAGACACAATTTTTGATGGGACATAAAATGCTGGTTCCAGGCCTGAGTCCTGGTGGCGTAATGGTTGTGCGCGGGACTGCGGCCCACTGGGATGGAGGTTCAATTCCAGCTCCACAGGAGCAAAGGCTGGGCCTCCTATTCTCACCACCAGAGGACAGTGATGCCCCCCCCCCCAAAAAAAATGCTAGCTCTAACATATCAACTCACCTGGAAAGCCAGACCTTTTATTTCCTGACAGAGCTTTGGTAGAAACAAGAGGACCTGTTATGACTTATGAACATTTTTGGCTTCTGACTCTGGATCCTGCATAGATTTTGAACTGACTGGTACCCATCATCACCACGTGTGAACTCACAGGTTGATGAGTTTCTGTGGGATGTCGCAGAGATTTAGAGAAACCAGGATCTTAAGGGAATAGACTCAATGAAGCAGTCAAGGGAAAATGCTATTGAAGAGCATCTTGGAAGAGTTGTACATTTGGGACATCATTAATCTTCATCTCCTTGGGACTAGTCTGATATTAATTCTTCTAAAGAGATTACTGTCACATCTTTAGCTTCATTCTCTAAAGAAATGAAAAACTACATATGGAGAGAGAAGAGACCAAGGATAAAAAACAAAGAACTACTTTTTAATTTTTTTATTTTTCCGCATCACTGCCCTGGTTGGAGTAGGAAGCCTAGCCTTGCTCCTGGAGGGCTGCTGCTGGATTTGAACCATCAACTCTGTGGGCCACAGTCCCCACACAATCACTGTGCCACCAGGGCTCAACAAAGGACTTTTTTTTTTGGGGGGGGGGAGGGGGGTAATCACTGCCCTGGTGGTGGGAGTAGGAGGCCCAGCCTTGCTTTTGGAGAGCTGCTGCTGGATTTGAACCTCCAACCCAGTGGGCCACAGTCCCGCACACAACCACTATGCCACCGGGGCTTAGTCCACAAAGGACTTCTTAAGAAGGGCAAAATAGGATGCTTCTCTTTTCCCAATCTCAAAACATTACAGAGCCATGGCAATTAAAACAGCCTGGCACAGTACTGGCACAGTGATAGATATATAGGTCAATAGAACAGAATAGGGAATTCAAAAACTAATCTATCCATCTACAAATAACCGATCTTCAACAAAGGGCCAAAAAATTAAATAGTATAGACATAGTTTATTTTACAAATGATTCTCACAAAATTGGATTTCCATCTGTGGAAGAATGAAACCTATACCTCATTCTATGCACGCAAATTAACTCAAGGTGGATCAGAGACCTAAGTGTAAACCCAGAGTCAATAGATGAACTTAAGGCCCCTCCTGTACACTATCAAATATGATGAATGAAATAACACATAGTAGAGGACAAAATAGACTATTAAGACCTAGTAAAAACGACACAAAAATTAAAATTAAAAATAAAACACTTGGGTGCATCAAAACCTTCCATCAAAAGACTAAAAAGAGGGGCTAAGCCCTGATGGCGTAGTTGTTGAGTGTGGGACTACGGCCCATGGGCTTGGCGGTTCAAATCCAGCAGCAGCTCTCCAGGAGCAAGACTGGGTAGCTGCCACGACCACCAGAGGGCAGTGGTGCAAAAAAAAAAAAAAAGAATAAAAAGAGAAGTGACACTGAGGGAAAAAATTGCACAATGGACAAGAGACATTATCTCTATAGAAAGCTGCAATATCAGTGGACATAGGGCCTCCACTCAAGGACTTCCTCAGTGCAAGAACACTTTGTTCTATTAAATTGGCATTTCATGATGCTCACCTTCCCAACACAATCACTGAAGACAAATGTGTGCATAAGCAAAAGTGCTGAAGAAAGCTGATGGTGCCCGGCTAGCAAAAGATATAGCATCTGGAGTTTAAAAGGCTTGAAAGTAAACAATCAGGCATCTCACTCAAGCAATAAAACCCACAAAGAAGAAGCACACCAGCCTGTGTGACCACAAAGGGTCAAAGGGATTGGGTATCAGTGATCAAAAAACTAAAAACTATATCATTATAATTGAGGGGGGTTGCAAAGATGGAATGAGCTAATAAAGTAAAGTAACTTCATATGTTGTTATATCAATATCATATACTTTTTTAATCCTAGGAAAGCATATAGAATATTTGTCAATAAAGCAAATGCCTTCAAATAAAAAAAAGTAATTGAGGGGGGTTACAGATTGAGGATAGAAAGCCCATCTGTAGGTGAAGCAACATCCCCTTATAGAAAGGTCATGGTGAGGTGATGAGTCAGTCAAGGTACAGGGTACCAACAATGAAATATGCAACTTTCTTCAAGTTCTTAAATGTGTCCTCCCCCCAACCCCCCACCCCACTATCATGATCCCAATTCTACCTTACAAATCCAGCTAGACCAGGGGATATACCCTGGTACAGACAGGAACCAGAAACATGGGGAATTGAGGTCAGATGATCCTTTCGGGACCAGTGGTGGGAGTGGCAATACTGAGAGGGTGGAGGGAAAGTGGAATAGAAAGGGAGAACTGATTATAAGGATCTACATATAACCTCCTTCCTGGAGTATGGACAACAGGGAAGTGGGTGAAAGGAGACTTCGGACAGTGTATGATATGACAAAATAATAATGATTTATAAATTATCGAGGGTTCATGAGGTGTGAGGGAGCAGGGAGGGAGGGGATAAAATGAGCTGATACCAAGGGCTTAAGTAGAAAGAAAATGTTTTGAGAATGATGATGGCAACAAATATACAAATGTGCTATAGATACAATGGATGGATGGATTATGATGAGTTGTATGAGCCCCCAATAAAATGATTTTAAAAAAGGAAGGAAACTACAATGCCTCAAGATAAAGAATAACAACTCAATTAAAAAGTGACAATGACAGTCAAAAAAAAATTTTTTTTTTTTTGGCATCACTGCTCTCCGGTGGTGGGAGTAGGAGGCCCAGCCCCACTGCTGGAATTGAACCTTCATCCCAGTGGGCCGCAGTTCCGTGCACAACCACTACGCCACCGGGGCTCAGGCGACAGTCAAATTTTTAAAAAATAGTAAGTACTGGAGATGCTATAGAGAGATTGGATCCCTTACACACTACTGGTGTAACTATGAATATGTACAGTGGTAGAGAACAATATGTGCCCCCTCAAACAACTGGGAGTAGAAATCCCATACAGCCCAGCAGTGCCTGTGCTAGATGTGTCTCCTCAAGAATTAAAAGCCATATATGAACAGACAGGTGCATACAGTAGACAATAGGAAGAAGCTAGAAACAACCTACCTGCCCATCAATATAAGCAAGGCTATAGAAATTTTGGTATATGTACACAATGGAATACTAGGCACCGCTTTGAAAAAAATGAGGGACCCACAAGCACCTCATGGTGTGGATGGACCTGGAGGACACTGTGCTGAGTGAAATTAGCCCATCACCAAGGGACAAATAGCATATGAAACCATTGTTATAAAGAGGGTGGAGGACTGAGCCCTGGTGGCGTAGTGGTTGTGCGCGGGACTGCAACCCACTGGGATGGAGGTTCAATTCCAGCTCCACAGCAGCAAAGGCTGGGCCTCCTACTCCCATCACCTGAGGGCAGTGATGCCCCCAAAAAAACAAACAAAAAAAGAGAGTGGGAAAGGTAAGGACTTTCATACTCTAGGAAATAGACTTTGGAAATTGCTCAGGTGAGGAAGGCAAGGAATAGAAGATTAAAAAAATAGCAGGGGCCAGCAAACTTTTGAGACAAGAAGAGCCAATCCTGTCCCTCCCAACAATTAAAAATTATTCAAGAACCATAGATATATATAATTTAAAATTTTTAGCCATATATATTTTATAAGCAAATGAAATCAACTTTATCTGAATAATATCCTTTAAATGAAACTATGATGGTCTTATTTTCATTTTCAGTTTTACTTTAGAGTCACATGTATGTACCAAAAGAGCCCCTTAGGGCTTGAGAGCTGTAGTTTGTGGACTCCACAGCCGTTGACTTGGGTGAAATAGAAGATACAAGAGAGGGAGATGCACAACCAAGAAGCGGTAAAGGACAAATTTTTGGTGCTGTGGTGTAGGTAGAGTGGAGTTGATCAGTAGTCCAAACTATTGAAAACAAAGTTGGATTTTCTGAAAAACAAACCTCCACCTATCTTAAAATAAGCAAACTATTAAAAAATAAATAGCTAAATGGAGCAGTTATGAAAACAAAAAAATACAATGAAAATAATTCACTTGAGGTTGTCAAGCAGGTATTATTATAACCTTTAAATTTTTAAAATATTTATGTCAGTCTCATAAATGGTAACAGGGCCAAACCTGGCCTTAAAATAAACTTACATAAGTAAACAAAAATGAACTATTTCCAAACAGAATAAGAATATTTTAAACCAAACATATAATAGATATTTTGGTTCTTCCAGGTCTTTTTTGTTCTAGGAAATTCTATAAACAGGCATGAACTTGACCAGCAGCTAGGCCAATGAATGTCCTACAAACATCATTTCTATTAGGGGAAGGCCAACCAGAAAATGCAAGTTGATGGACAACTCTTTAGCCGATCTTTTATTCAAGCCCCATTTTATTACCTTACTGTGTGTACTGAAGAAGACAGTCTGGGGTTAAAAAAGGTGTTCAGAAATAAGATTATCACTTCTCTTTGGATGAGATGCTGTGTAACGGTTTTTCTCTTCTAAAAATATTGATGTTATATTTCCATTTTAATTCAGTCCTTATCTAGTGCTGACTCTGAACTTTATATACCAAGGGGATATGGCTAAACATCAATGCACATCAGGGAACACCCTTCTAGTAGCCCTTCCAATAAACTCTTTGCCCCAGAACAAACCAAAGCTTCAGAAGTTGGGGTGTTTAGTGGAGATTCCTAAATATGACACCAAAACAGCAGGTAGCAAAAGGAAAAATTGAAATATTAAACATTTTGTGCATTAAAGGACATTATCAAGAAAGTAAAGCTACACACACACACACACAAAAGAAAGTAAAGATACAGTCCTTGCACAGGGAGAAAATAGCTGATCAACTATATATCTTTTAAGGAAACTAGACTATATTAAAAATTCTTACAACTCAACAGCCAAAAGAAAGCAATAAAATGTAAATTGGGCAAAGGATTTGAACATATGCTTCTTCCCGGAAGATAATACAAACAGCAAACTCCAAACCAAAGGCACAGCAGCATAAAAATGTGATCAATATCCTTGGTCATGAAGGGAATATAAATCAGATCACAATTAAATACCACTTCAAATCTAATCAAGCAACCAAAAACATCAAACCCAGCCATGGAGTTGATTGTGATGCGTGGCAACCTTACAAGATAGGGTTGAACTGCTCCTTGTGGTTTCTGAGACTGCCCATCGTAACCCAAGCAGACTGCCTCACTTGTCTCCTGTGGAGTGCTGGATGGGTTTGCATTGAAGCTAGCAGCCCAATGTTTAGTTAACAGTGTCACTAGCATTCCTGGTTCCAAATCCTGGCTGATCTCAAAGTTCAGAGTTGGAACCTGCAGTCCCTCTAGTCACTAGAATGATACCTGACTGAAGCCTCTGGTCTTCTCTTGGACACTGAGGCTGGGATTAGAACCAAAGTCTAGGAGAGTTATCACGACACAGTCGGAGCTAGTCCCCACCCATGGGAGGTTTCTACACTGGGTCTGGTACTGAGAAAATAGAAGGGTGGGTCTCTTTTTCACCATCCTTTTTTCTATTGCTTTTTTTTTTTTCAACTCTTCTAACAATTTATTAGGAAAAATTTTAAACATACAGAAATGTTGAAAGAACCATTCGTGAACAGTTAGCTGTCCACCATGTAGAATCAACTACTAAGAAACTTCTTCCCTGCTCACGTCTCCAACTATCCACCTAGCCATACCCACTCTTCCATCCATCTTGTTGTTATTATTACTTGGATACATGTTCCTTGTTTTTGTTTTGCGGAGCTCAATGTTAAAAGTCATTTAACCCTAGATGAGCCTCAGGGTGACATACAGAGCGTGAGCTGGGTGTTTGTGAAGTAAAAGCAGAGGATACTAGGCTCTGCTGGGGGCAGGAGGCAGGCACAACACTCAGATGGTGACAGTGTGGCCCGGGGTGGGAGAACTCACCACACACCACCTGATCATGGACACACTTCCAGGAGTAGCGATCCAGCTTGGGCTGGCAGCCAGCTTTCTCAGCAACTTCATAGCAGCAGTCATGGCGGTGACAGCACCTGAGGGCAGCAGATGGTAGTTCAGAAGGGGGGTGTTGGCAGGAAGTCATGCTCACCACCCTCTAATGTGAAGACTGTGACTGAGTCTGGTCCTCTGGCCCAACTTCTATCCCTGGTCCTCTCCGCTCAAGCAAGGAGGGATTCATTTGGCTCTAGGAGGCCTCAGACCCCTCAGAGCTCTAGTTCTCAGAGGCAGCCACACTGGACTCTCTATGTCTGTCACCCTTGTTACACCGGAGACATCCTAACTCCTCTTCCTTCTTTAGGTCTCAGCTACCCCAGCCCATCCTATGATGGTCCCTCCCTTCCTGTTGCATCTCCCCCTCCCCATTGCTGTGTTCTCTCATTAAGCGTAGTTTTCAACAGTCCCCTGTCACAGCCCCCAGGCTGGAATGTCCCCATCCTTACACTCACTCATTAAACAAAGTGCTTTCCCTTCAGAGCAGGTTTTAAGAAGTCAGTGACTAGGAAGCAGATTGATAAGCGCCACTTTACAGTTCCTAAAATGCAGGCGGGGGGAGCCTGTTCCCACAACTTCGCCAGCACCCAGCCCAAGGCCTGGCTCACAATGCAGCTTGAGATATGTTCTGTAAATATAGACTTTCTAGCCATCATTCCTTCTAGCCTATACACTTATGGTTATAATCCCATTTTGGAGGGAGTTCTCTGCTACACTAGTAGACAAAATTAAGGTAGGATCAAGTCTCCACCTTAGGAGAGGGTGTGAACCAAATCAACGTCTTTTGATCTGGTCGCCATCAAAGGTAGACTCTGTAAGAGCCATGTAGGAAGCAGACAGAAAGTCCAAGACCAGAAGAAGAGCCATCAGTGGAGAACATTCCAGATCTCTGACTGAAGTGGCAGAAGCTGAGACCAGAGGCACCAAGAGACACCAGCGGGTTGGCACCCGAGACCAGGGCACAGAGTAAAGCCCCCAGGCTGAGCCCAGAGGCTGGGCCTCAGAGTGGTTTCCTGGCCCACAGAGGCCAAGGGTCCACGTGGCTGAAAGGCTGAGGACAGGAGAGAGATTAGGCTTCTGGCTGAGGAGAACTGTTGGTATGGACGACAGACTTCATCCTTCTTGTTCCTGACTTGTGGTAACCTGTTAATTTGTCTAATCGAACCCATTCATTATGTGATTATTGCATAATTATGTAATTTGTCTGTGAGTTCTGTGTGGACGCATCAAACCCAGCAGAGCAGTGGAGTGCGGTTGGTGCCAGAGTAGGTAAAGAAAGGCGGAGGGTGGAGGCATGTTTGAGCTCTGCCTCACGGCAATAAGGAAGCCAGGGGAGGTTAGATAGGGCCACCCTCCCCTCATTTTGCTCACAGCTGAATCAACATTTACTATTGAAGACGTTCCTGAGGAGTGTTCATGAATAGCTCGAAACCGTCTGTCCCTGACTCAGTCATTCACTGGTGTCTCGCCACCTGTGTTGCCGTCTCCCAAAGCTGAGTTCAGTCAAACTTGGGAGGCCCTCACAGAGCCTGGTGGGGAGGCAGACAAACTTCCAGACACTCCCATAAGAACTGCTGGCCAAAGAGAGAGGGTTCTGAAAATTCCCAGACCCGTCAGGCATCAGGTGTGGCCTCTGAAGAGGTGGTGCCAGAACAGTAAGCAGAAAGATGTGCAGAAGCCAGACACCCAGTGTGCAGAGGGTAAGGCAGGTTCCCCCAACACTGGATGACAATTCACAGTGACCCTCTAGGACAGAGTAGAATTACTGCATAGGGTTTCCAAGGCTGTAAATCATTATAAGAGCAGAAAGTATAGCTAGATGTATGGATTGTGGTAACAGTTGTATGAGCCCCCAATAGAATGATTTTTTTTTTTAAAAAGAGCAGAAAGTATTATCTTTCTCCTACAGGTGGTAGGTTCCAATTGCAGCCTTTGGGGTTAGCAGCCCCATGCAGAGGTCACTATGCCACCAGGGCAGAGAGCAGGGAGGGCAAGAAGAGAGGGTGGGAAAGCTCTTATCTCTCTCAGGAGGGGAGCACACTGATTAGAGGCTGAGACCAGGCCAATAGCCTAGATCCAAATCCTAGCTCCCACCTCTGGTTCCCTAGATTCGATCTCATCTTTCTGGAAGCTGAGAGAAAAAAAGGCTGCAGGTCAGGGTTTCGCCCGTCCTGGGGACAAAGATGGGTCTCAGCCACAGGAGGGCTTGTCTGCTGCAGCCTGACAGTGGGGTTTGCACTCTTGTTTCTCCTTCATTGTTGTGTGATCTGAAGCAAGAGTTACTCAGCTTCTCTATGTAGCCAGTTAGTTCACCTTCTTGCATGTGCCTCCTTTTCCGATAAAAAGCAGTGCAGTAGGGGCTGAGCCCCGGTGGCGTAGTGGTTGTGCACGGGACTGCGGCCCACTGGGACGTAGGTTCAATCCCAGCAGTGGGGCTGGCCCTCCTCCTCCCACCACCGGAGAGCAGCGATTGCCCCCCCCCCCAAAAAAAAAGTAAAAAAAAAAAAAAAAGCAGTGCGGTATACTTACCTGGCAAGGGAGATACCATGGTAATAAAAAGCAGTGCGGTGAGGATTCAGGGGTGCTCAGAATACTATCTGGCTCATTGAAGCCTCAGGTTTGGGGGGCTGAGCTTTAGGCCAGGCAACAACCGCTCCATGGTGAGGGTGGGGCAGCGCTCCAGTGTCAGGCCTTACTGACTAGGCTTCCCCAAGGCCCTTTCCCTATGCAACAGTACTGCAGATGGGAATTTCCTGGACAGGTTTCAATGAAGCTATACCCCCAGCTCCTGAGTGCGGGAGATTTCAGATGGGCCTAGCATTGAACTTAACAAAAAACAAAATAGAATGCACTTACCAGTCTGAGGGGTCTCTTGGCTGGCCGCGGCCACCCAGGCCACAGTAACAACCATAGTTTATGTAGGCCAAGGGGGAGTGTGTGCCAGCACATTGCAACGTCCCTGCCAACTCAATGAGTCCACGTCGGTGGACATGTGACTTCCTGGAGGCTGAGAGGAAAAAAAGCTGCAAGTCAGTGGGTGTGCTCCCCCCACACCCCCCACATCCTGGCGACAAGGGAGGGTCCCAGCTGCAGGAGGGCTGTCTGCTGCTTCTTTCTCCTTCATTGCTGTGTGACCTTAAGCAAGAGTTACTCGACTCCTCTATTCTGATTTTCTTATCTGAGTGATTACAGGTAAAACGGCTGCCACAAAACAAGCTCTGAGTGTCACTATCATCATGGTAAGGACAGCCATGAATGGAAAGACAAGTCTCTGAGCCCCAGCCCCTGAGATGGCAAACTTTGGGGCTTTGTAAGGCTATTCCCTCTTCCTGGATTATCCTTCCCTGCTGTTAGCAATTTCAGACTGGGTTATAGTTCATGTCAAGCCCCCAATGTCTGCTCAGTGTTGGTTCTGGAACTAAACAAGGGGCCTGTCACCAACGAGCCTTGTGTCGGTCCTCCCCAGCCCCTGCAGTGCCTCTCCTCACCTCCCTGCCGACTCTGGCTCAGGGATCCCACATGTTCTTCTCATGTCTTCCTTCTTCTTCCCACGCTGAAGACACTAACCCATGCATTTCCAAGACCATAACACTTTAAGGGAGTAGAAAACCTCAGAGTGGCTGCTGGTTCCCACCTGATGACCCTTTGGATTGCAACTCTAATGTGTAACCATGACCCCACCAGGGCTCCTGTGACTCATTAACAGAAGCCTCCAAAAGCGACTCTAAGCTGGAGTCCTAGAGTGATGTCACCAGCGGTGACCCACTTACAAACGAGAAGACCAAGGCCACAAGACATGACAGGGCACACAGCTGGTGCAAGGCAGAGTGGACCCTCCAAGTCCAGCCCACCTGTCCCTGACTTGCAACCAAACTTCACGCACTGCGTTTGGCTGTCCCATCACTTCCTTGTCTTTTCTTCCAGCTTTCATTAAGCTGACTTTGTTCCAAAAGAGTTCAGACTCAACTTCATCCTGATGTGTTGTTCTTGCATAGTGGTCGTGGGGAGTAAAACTGGCTCCAGTGGGAAATGACGTGATGACTTTGCAGTGGTCATCTTCACCTCTTCGGGAGGTGGCCAGTGTTCGTGCTCCTGCGGGGAGCCGGGTGCTGCACCGAACAACCTGCACGGACATTTCTGGAGCTTCTTCTGACCTTGGGATAGGTCTCAGAAGCTTCCCTGCCCCAGAAACTCTGAGGGAATTAGCCCCCTCTGGCATCCTCTGTCGGTGCTACCCTGGCCTCCCCAATAGAAATGGAGTCATTTCTGTTCCTGGGGTTATACCCTGCCCCTGCCATACACCCTCATCGCACCCTGGCAGTGCAGTATATTAAGCACTGGGCTGCTAGACATTGTGTCTGTGGTTCTAACCCACAGACCCCTCTAGGGGAGAAAGAGGAGCTGTCCGTCTACTCCTGTGGACTTGCAGTCTCAGAAGCCCTGGGAGCAGGGCTACTTTGTCCTATAAGGCTGCTCAGAGTCAGGCTGACTTGGTGACTGCGGAGCGTGCGACTCAGCAACCCTCAGCAATCCTCACCACATCCGTATAAAGTCCCTGAGTCTTAAGGGTACTAGTGACTCTCTGGGACGCGTAGGGACGCTGCTAATGTTGGGACGATAGTCGTAAGTTTCCCCACATTCCGAGAGGCCCTGTGTACCCTGAGAAGACAGCTGCATCTGTTACGATAAGTCAAGGGATGGTTTGTGCTTAGAGCGACTTTATCACAGTGGTATTGTGTGTTAATAACGAAAGCTGTACTTTGGGAATAAAATTTGCCTTTGGATCATCAGTCCACTGGCCACTCTTTTTCTTCAGGCCGTCACTCACCGCAGGTCCACACCGCTGGACAGTAACAATCCTCACCTGTCTTAAGTGCCGCCTCTCTGGACTCCTCCTTACCCCAGTGACCACAGCAGCTCCTGGCACACTGAACTGTCTACTTATGGGAAGGGGTCTCTAGTCAGGAGGCTCCCTGAGGGCAGAGCAAGGCCACAGGCTACCCAGTGTACTCTGGCAAGCAGTTGGACAGATAGAAAAGGTGCCTTACTCTTGACCCAGCCAACCCCATGGAACATCCTTCTCTAGGCAGCCTGACAACCCTATCCCCTGAAGCTGTCCCACAACTTCCCTCTATAGCATATCCTGCCATTCTCTGATATCCAACAGCCCTGAACAAAGCCCTGCAGGGGGCTGGCACAGGGTATCCACCCAGCACTGGATTAAGGGCCAAAAAAACCCTCTTGTGCCGACCTAGGTGGGACAGGTCATACTGCACTCTGTTTGCCTCGATGCCCACGGCAGCCTTTGCTGGGAGTGCCAAGGCCACTGCACCTCTAATGACTAATGGGTCTCTGTGGTGTGTGTGTTCAGTTGTAAACTCTATGTGTATGTTCTATGTGTCTGCTGATACCACTATAACTGTGTCTGTGAGTTTATGGATTGTGTATTGTGTGCCCCTATGGCTAAGCTATGGGGCTGTGATCTCTGTATGTGCCCATTTGTTTGTTGGTGTCAGTAAATAGGTGTAAGCCAGCAGAACAAATCTATGTGGCATGTCTGTCCTATGTGTGCCCGCTGGAGTGTCTGTGTTCCTCTGGGAGCTGTATGTGTGTGATTTCCTCCTTTATGTTTTCTTGGGTGTGAATCTGAATGTGTATATATGCATTTGTGTGTCTACTAGTAAAAGAGTGGGGGTCATATGTGCAAATCTGTGTGTCTTTGTGCTTGCTAGGTTCTGAGCACCCCAATTTGCACAAGGCATCCAGTGATAGCCCGAATCCATTTGCAGAGTTCCCATGTAGATTGAGCCTCTCCTGAAGTCTTTCTGACTGTTAACTAAGACTCCAAACACATCTACTCGACGCTGACTCACAGAGACCCCCACCCTCACCTCTCACCCCCATGGGTTTCAGGAACTGTAAAGGTTTCCTGGAGCAGAAAGCCCAGTCTTTCTAGAAGGTCCAGCCTTTTATCACTAACCAAAGATATAGATAATATGCCCTCCAGCAGAATGACTTAGAAAGTGGCTTACCTGCCCCCCTCTCCCACCAGCCCAGGGAAGGGTAGCTTCTCGCAGGGGCTGGCCTGGGTGTGTCCTTGGTGAAGGTCACTAAACTGGGGACATGACAAGGGACCAAATAGTCATGAGTCATGCCCTATCAGTCTCACCAGACTACCCAGGTCAGAAGACCCTGGACCAATCTTGTAAGCCCTTCTATCTAACAATGTACATGTCCCAATCAGGGTCCTGTTCCTGCTTCTGCAATCCCACGTGAACTCTTGACATAGCACTCTGCCACCAGCCATTCTCTTGTGACAGTTTCCTTTGCCCTTCCTTGCCCTTTTTTAAGCACCGTATCTCAACAAACCCTGGAAAACGATATTGACCTTCCTCATCTGGATGATGTATCTGTGTCTTTGTGTTGGCTTTGTCCTTTTTAAGATTTAATAAGTATTCTCCTTAAATTAAATTTGATACTGGAGTCTCTTTTATACCTAAAACAATGTGCAGGAGAAAGAGAGAGAAATTTTCCACCTTTTAGCGTTTCTGAGTGTCAATCTGTGTGTGCACGCATGTGTCCATCTTGTGTCTGAGTTTGCCCTGTGACCCTCAGGGTGTGAGTGTGTGTGTCTGCTTGGGGCTATGGGTGCTCACCCATGAGCTCACACTCGGTGGCCCAGTCGAGTCTGGGTGACCTATGTCTGTGTTTCTGTGGTCCTTGAGTCTGTCCACTTCCCACCTGCTGTCTGGGCACCCCAGAAATGGTAACCAAAGAAGGGGGGCTTCTGGGTGCCACGCTGAGGTGGGCGAGGGGAAGATATTTCCACCCTCCTCCCTTGGGCAGTGCTAGGTCCTTCAGCCCCTGTTCCTATCAGTTTCTGGCGCCTTCGTAGGGGTCATACCATAGGCTCCCAGAATGGAAAGGCTAAGAGCTCAGTCCACAAGACCTCAAGCCAGGAGGCAGCAGGAAAGGAATATGATGGGAAGGGTGTCTGGGCAAGGCTGTGGGGTCCCAAAGAAAGGGATAAGGGTGTCTGAGTCCCAAGGAATAATGAGGGGCCCTGGGGAAGACTGGGAGAAGAGCTCCTGGGTGCCTAGGAAAGAATAAGTGTCTCCAGAAAGAATTGATGGAGAAACCATGACTCCCAGGAAAGACCGGTGAGCTGGAATCTTGCCGGGAGGTGTGGTCGCAGGGCTGCTGGTTGGGGGGTCGTTGGGTCGTGCACAGGGTCTCTCACTCACCTGCACTGGGTCTGGATCCGACGTCCAGTAGCAGCGACAGCAGGAGCAGCATTACTGGCAGGCACAGAGATTGCACCCCCATCCAGGAGGCTGGTGAGAAGCGATCCCGGCGGGCGGGCGGGCGGGCGGGCGGGTGGCGGGTGAGTGCCGCACCTCTGGGGCCAAGTCGCTGCCCTGCCGGGACCCGGTCCTGGCTCCGCCCTCCCGCGACGACCGGGTGGAGCCTGTGGGACTGAGTCCAAGCCTCCTCGGGAACCCTGGTGGGCACAGACTCTGGAATGAGCATTGCTCTTTGGTACTGTACCCACACCTGTATTCACTTTCCAGAATACCGGTGGGATTCTCGCGGCCTGGAGGGAATCAGAGAAGCAAGGTGGTATTTAGCGAGCACAGCTCCAGGCCCGGAGGAAACGTGCAATCAAAATGCACAGGCAATGCTGGTGTCTGCCTCTGCAGCCCCTGCTTGTGCTCCACAAGGGAGAGGGGAGTGGACTGCTTTAAAGTAATAATAATACAGTGCCAAATACCCTGCATCTAGTTGATTCTGACATATGGTGAGCCTATAGGACAAGGCAGAACTGCGCCCTGTGAGTTTCTGAGACTGTAAATCTTAACGTTGTGACTTTGAACTGCCAACCTTGTGGTTAGCGGCCCAGTGCTTAACCACTATGCCAGCAAGGTTCCTTTACCATATTAAAGATGAACCTATAGAGACAGCAAGTAGAAGGAGGGATCCCGGGAGTATTGCGGGGGTGGGGGTGGGGGGCTAGAGGAGAGATATCAAGGAGTTCAAGAAGAAAGAAAATGTTTTGAAATTGATTGTGCTAGCAGTTGCACATACTGTTTGATGTAATTGAACTATGGAAAAATAAGATATCTGTATTATCTTCCAGTGAAAAATTTGGGGGGGGGGAATTGAATTACAATAAATGATAAGTAATATATAATAATAAAGTAATAGTTTGGTTCCTGATAACTACCTGAAAATTAATTCTGTGCACATCCCTCCCAAACCATCGAGGGAAAACTGAGGCAGCCAGATGAACACAATGACTCCTTTTAGTTACTCTTCAGGCTTATTATTTTTCATGAAGGGCAACAAGTATTTTCTCTGGAACAAATTATAGGGCTTATCTTGATTTGGGAGGGGGCATCACTGCCTCTGGTGGTCGTGGGCGCTACCCAGTGCTGCTCCTGAGAGCCGCCGCTGGGTTTGAACCGCCAAGCCCGCGGGCCGTAGTCCCGCACTCAACCATTTACACCACCGGGGCTCAGCCCGGTCTGTTTTATTTTTGGTTTTGTTTTTGGGTTTTTTTGGTCTGTTTTATTTTATCTTGATTTTAGGAATACCTGTTATGGCACTTTTAACTCCTAATATAGCTCACAACATAAAATGATTATTAAGTTTAAAATATTTAGGTAAGTGCATTTAATAGAATAAACAAAGAGGAAAAACTTCATTCTATTTCCCTTTTAAAACATCTGAGAACTTTTCATTTTCTGCTGCTTGATTTTTGTGTTAGTCTGGTTGACTAGAGAAACACACCCAGAGACACTCATATATGTGTATAAGAAAGAGCTTTTTTTGGGGGGGTGGGGCATCACTGCTCTCCGGTGGTGGGAGTAGGAGGCCCAGCCCCACTGCTGGAATTGAACCTCCGTCCCAGTGGGCCGCAGTCCTGCAGCACAACCACTACGCCACCAGGGCTCAGCCCAAGAAAGAACTTTATATAAAACAGTCATTCTAGAAAGTCTCCCAGCCCAGTCCAGATCAAGTCCATAAGTCTGATATTACCCCATTTGTCAGTACTACTCCATGAATTCCTCTTCAGTCTCTCACAGCCAAGCAATGGCATTGAATGCAGGGAGATCCCAGGCCAGTGGGTGGAAAGTCTTGTGGATTCAGTGGTGGTGGGAGTTTCTCAGCTGGCACGGGTTTCCATGTGACTCCTCCAGCTCCAGGGCTCGGGCTTTATCAGCTCCACGTGGCTTGTCAACAAGAAAGCCTCCCAGGGAGTCGAAGCAGAGAGAGAGAGAGAGAGAGAGAGAGAGAGAGAGAGTATCTGGCCTCCAGTGAGCTGTTTATCTCCTTGGTACCTTCAAATGGGGTCATCTAACTGCGACCTGATTGACAAACTACACTCCACCCCTCCCCAAGTTGACAGGAGTTAGTGTAACTGCCAGAGTTTTGAACCTACTCATATAATTGTATTAAAACTTTTAGGGGAATATTTTGGGGGGTGTCTTCCTAATCCTTCACAGAAGGAAAAGGGTTTTTATCCCTATCAGAAAAATCGGAGTCAATCCTTCTAAAGGTAGATGTGAGGTTATTCCCTGTTAGATTTCTGGAGAGGGTCACCCCAGAATTCATGCAGCAGAAGCCCTTTTGTAAATCAAAATAACTTTCATGAGGGAAAGGGAAGTTTCAATTATTACAGTCTCACAAAGTACGTGCTATCTCTGGAAAGTGTGCAGGCCGTGCATGGACTGTGCACAATCTTTCCTGCTCCATGGGCTAGCTGGGGTGGCAGATCAGCTGAGCTGCAGGGACATAGGTGTGTTAGTCCAGGTAGACTAGAGGAACAAATTCAAGGACACGCATATCGACATAAGAAACGGGTTTATATACAAAAGGAATGGGACATGGAGAAAGCATCCCAGCCCAGTCCAGTTCAAAGTCATAAGTCTGAAATTAACCCATATGCCAGAAATCAGTCTATAAAGTCTTCTTCCGACTTACGAAGTCACAGGTCAGTGGGTACAGAATCCCGGTGCTGGCAGGGCACCTCGCCTCCAGGGCTCAGGGTCCATCAACAGCAGAAGCAACTCATCGCTGGCAGAGGTCTCCATCTGGCCGCCCCAGCTTCAGAGGTCTGGCTCCATCAGGGCAAAGCTGTGTGGTCTCTCAGCCGGCTCCTCCAGCTTCTCAAACGCTGCCAGCTTGTCTTGTCCATGACTAATCGTCTCTCAGACTAACTCCCAACAACTGGGGAAGATAGCTTCTCATCTCCATGAGGGAAATACCGCGAGATTTCCCAGAAGTCTCAGGAGAAAGCCATGCCCACATAGAGGTCTCATCGGCTGTTCAATGGCTAACTCCAGATTAACAGGCTAGACTCCACCCCTACAGCTCAATCATAAAATTAATATAAGCACATGACTGCTTGTTGATTTTATACTTTCACATAACTCTGTAACCATATGTTATCTTCAAATAAACAATAAAACCATATCTATACCTAACAGGATAAAATGAAAATGCATACAATTCAACATGTGTCACCAGCATTTAAAAACAATATTCTATAAGTGAACAAAACAAAAGATATCTTGTGCCATACAATTGTAGTTACAAAATATTTACACCTTGATTCTATAATCCTATGAATATATATTCCACCACCTATAAGAGTTTGCAAGCCAAACCACCTCATGCCTTCATTCCCCCATTTTGGGTATCTAATTTCTATATTGCCCACTTTCACCAAACCAGTGCTCTGAGGAAACAATCATATCTTTCAACGTGAAGAATCTTCATTCCAGTTGGAAACTCGTGAAGTGTGCGTCCATTAGCAAAGTCAAATCAGGACAGTCCATCCATAAAGTCAGCAACGATATGCACCAGGTCACAGACTTAAATCGCTTCTCTTCCTCTGGTTGGGTTCTGGTCAGCTCAATGTGGGCTTTTCCACTTAGCCTCACCACAGTAGCCATTGGTCACCTTCTTTTAGACCAAGGTCCCAACAAATTCTCAACATGCCTAGCTCTCTCATGCTAGGTCATGAACTTCAGACCAGACAACCCGCTCTCATCTCCTCTATTTCCTGTGAACCAAGTCCCCAGATGTCAGTGGCCAAAGTCAACCCGGCTCTTCATTGCCACATTTCTCCTGCTTTCACCGACAAGCAGTAAATCTGGGTGGTCACCTAACAAGCATTTCAGCCTGCCACAAGTCTGCCTGATCAGCCTGGGGGCTATACCAGGCTTGGTTCTTGGTCTGTGCCTAGGGAAGTCCAGTCTGCTACTTTCATAGGGCTATCTCCCCGGTGCCAGAGTTAACAGAACCTACTAAGCAGTCATCATGGGGTGACTCTACAGGGAAGCCTGAAGCAGGCATACGCAATAACTAAATTAGCTCTCCACACAGCTGGGGGAAATCCAGCCCCACTCAGCAAAATTAATGTCCTTTCCCTGAGATATAGTTTTGCACTTTAAATGTAAAGCAAAAAGGGGCACAGGGAAAAAGCTAAAGGGGCATAGGGAAAAAGCTACTGTATACAAACATTTCTGGAGTGAGGTCCAGGT
>PVJH01019320.1:0-43081 GCA_004026705.1 Nesogale talazaci | reverse complement strand
CAGTTTTATAGGGCAAGCAAGCTTAGGCAATTAGCATATCATGATCTTCAAAATTAACAAGTGAATGGCAGCACAGCTGCAAGTCAGGCTTCAGAGGCCAGGGCTGTTTACAGTTACAAAGGCGACAAACTACAAACCCCAGGCAACAAACTGCAACAGAGTTCAGGCATATCCAGCCTGTAGCCAGGTCAAGCATGTCTGGGCCAAGGGCTCCTGACAAGTCCCCCTTTTTTATTTTTTCAAGTAATATCCTCCCGGGAACTCCGCCTGTCTTAGGTTGTCAGGACACACACTTAGTCCTTACCCGTCATCAGTCAATGGCCTTCTAAGGTCACCATGGCCTGTCTTAGGTTGGTAAAGAGTGCTCCTGATCTTACCCGTCATTGGCTGTCAAGTTCAGCTCATGGAGGCAGAGGGTCTTATCACATACTAGTCGTATGTGCCACTCTGTTCGAGATCGCTCATCTCCAAGCGACAGTAATGAACTTGCAAGGGCCTTGCTTGAATGGTCTCAGTCTGTTACTTAATAAATGCCATGAGGTTGTTGAATAATACTGGCCGTAATGAAAGCAAAAGCAATAAACTAACAAGGGGGCCCCACAGTGGCAAGAGGTAAGGTGGTCAACTCCTTTCTTCTCTTCTCCGAGTCTTCTTGTAGCCACTTGATTTTGTCTCTTACGATTCCAGATTTGTTGGCATAAAGACAGCATCTTTTCTGTAAAGCCAAACAAATACCTCCCTGCTCTGCTGCAAGTAAGTCTAAACCTATTCTATTTTGTAATACTACTTCTGCTAAAGAATCTACCTGTTCTTGCAAATCTTGTGTAGTGCCTGATGAGGCCTGCATATCCAAGATTAGCTGCCTAGATAACTTGGCATGTTGCAGTTCCAAAGGCCACTGCAGTACTGGTAAAGGGATGGAGTTTAGCCTGTCAATCAGGTCACAGTTTGATGACCTCATTTGGAGGCAATAAGGATATTAATGGAGGTGGGACACACATGTTCACTGCAAAACATGGCTGCTGACAAGCCACATGGAGAGAGACTGAAGGAGCCAGAGCCCTGGAGCTGCGGAGTCATGTGGAGAGCCCTGCCAGCACTGGCAGCCTTCCACCACCACTCTACCCACAAGACTTTGCACTCACTGCCTGTGATCTTGCTGCATTAGGCATCATTGCATGTGTTGTGTGTGTTTGAAGATTTTATGGACTGAGAACAGATATGTGACCAAATATTGGACTTATAAGATTGACCTGGACTGGGCTGGGATGTTTACTCAATATTCAATTGCTCTTGTATATAAAGCTCTTTCTTGTACACATCTCTGAATTTTTGTACACATCTTTTGTACACAATTCTTGTACACATCTCTGAATTTTTTTTCTCTATTTAGGCCAGGTTGACTAGAGTAACAAATTCAGTTACTCATATCTGTATAAAAAAGAGCTTTATAACCAAGAGTACTTGTCTATTGAGAAAACAGCTCAGCCCAATATGCTGACAGTCTAATATTAACCCACATGTCAGATACCATTCCATGAATTCCTCTTCAGAGCACATGTGATGGCGCTGAAAGCAGGAAGGTCACAGGCCGGTGTTTGAAAAATCTTGTGAATCCAGCAGCAGTGGAAGCCGCACAGCTCTGGCACGAGTCTCCATGAGGCTAGTCAGCAGGAAAGCAAAGAGAGTGTGGGCCGCCTACCTGGGGAAAGAAAGGAAGTCCCCAGAATCCTCACGAGAAGGTCATGCCTACCATGAGGTCTCACCAGGCTGTGACCTGATTGACAGTCTAAACTCCAACCCTTCCCTTTAGTCACCAAATTGACATGAAATCATGTAACTACCACAGAAGAGTACTTGAATTCAATATATTTTCAATGACACCACATGGTTGCTATATGTAGCAATATATATCATATGCCTACATGTTAAAAGCATGGGCATCTTGATACTATGGTGGATGATGCATTTGATATAAACTACAAAGTCAGTGTTTTAAAAAAAATCATCCCCCCCAAAAAAACAAAGCAAAACCACAAAAAATAATCATACCATAGGAAAAATGCAAGGTGTTCCTCCCCCATAAAAATTTATTGTCTCAGAGAACCACATAGGCACTATACCTATAGGGTCACTATTTGGCAGAATCAATTGAATAATAGTGGTTTTTTTTTTTTTTTAGTAGTGGATTTTAAACAAAAAACAGATGCCACAATTGAACCAAAACAATGGTGATTACTTTCATTATAAAGACAATGACGTGCTATTTCTTCTGGCCCTATAGCAGAGAATATTTTATTTGCCTCATAGAGTTTAATCTAAGCTCATTCCATAGCATTTTCACCCAAGCCAACCTACTTAATGATCCTTTTAAAATAATTATGATACTGTTCTTGTTTCTATGTGAAAATAATTATGATACTATTCTTGGTTCTATACTAAAAATCTATGAGTTACAGACTTTATAAAATAGGTAGAATTTAAAAAATAAAACTTACATGAAGTTGCATAAAGTAGAGTAGCAATAGAGATGAGCCCATCTACTGAGGAAAGCAGTTTCTTTGAACTTTCTTGGAAGAGTGAGTGTTTCCAGTGCCTTATCAGTTTATTAAAACATTTTAATTGGTATTTCAGCAGTCTCGCTGTTTTGTTTTTCGCTAATGCTTTCTGTGCATCTTAAACATCTTCTCTCAGAACCATTGGTTCTTACTCTTTAAATGGTTGCTACCCTTTGAAATGACTGAATGTGACTTATTCTGTCTGATACAGTGACACTGTGTATTATTTCCAACTTCGTTTGAGGCTACCTGAATTACTCAATATGGTGCCTATGTTCTCTTGTTAAGTGCTATCACGTCTTACTACTCATAGCTAGCCTATCCACAGCAGAGCAAAACATGATCCAGTCCTTTGGCATCCTCATGGTTGTTCCTATGGATGAACCCATTGGGGCAGTCACTGTGTTCATTCCATTTATCAACTTCAGGGGTTTGCTTTCTTTTACTGCCCTTCTGCATTACCAAACATGATGCCCTACGCTGGGGACTGTACTCTCCTGACAACACTCCCAAAGTGTGTAAGACAAGCTTTGTCCCTCTTCCAAGACACATACTTGTTTGTCCTTTTCTGGCAGTTCTTGGGACTTTTAATGTTCTTCTCCAGCAACACAATTCAAATGTATCCATTCTTCTCTTGTCTTCTTTATTCAGTGTCCCAATTTCACATGCTTATGAGGCAATTAAAAATACCATGGTTTGGGTCAGGCACACTTTAGTCTTCAAAGTAACATCCTTGCTTTCCAAAAGTCTAAAGAGATCTTGTGCAGCAAACTTACCTAATGCAACACATCTTTCTGTCTCTTGAATGCTGCTTACACAAACATTTATTGCAGATTCACAGATGACAAAATCCTTGCCAACTTCAATCTCTTCTCCAATACCTTGATGGACCCAATAGTTTAGTTGTGAGGAATGTGGTCTCTTGTACATAGTATGGAATCCATACTGAAGACTGGAAGCCTTGATCATCTGCAGCAAGTGTCTAAAATCCTCTTTACTTTTAGGAAGCAAAGTAGTTGTAAACTGAATGTAACCTAAATGTTGTAGACTGTTAATAAACCTTCCTCCAATCTTCTTCATTTCTTCCAGTCCAGAGAATCATTTAAATTAGGAAAGGTGCATGCCAGTGTTGTATATTCTAACCATACTTGTCAAATCTGTATGCTGAGTAAATAATCAAGGAAACTGTTTTATATGAAGAACTATGCATAAGTGGAGAAAATATTAAAGTTGAAAAAGAGATAGGTAAATAGTTGATAGATATATAGATAGATAGATAGATAATTTGGATATTGAATAAATGTTCATGAATACAGCAATTAAGGTATCAAATGATTCATTGCATCGGCCAAATTTGAGGCACAAGATCTCTGTAAAGTGTTGGAAAACAAGAGTATTGCCTTGAGGTCTAAGGTACGTGTGTTAGACTAGAGAACATATTCTTGGACACTCATATGTGCATAGGAAAGAGCTTTATAAAAGAGCAATTGAATATTAAGAAAACATCTCAGCGTCGTCCAGATCATGTCCATAAATCCAATATTTTCCCACAGGTGGAATACCAATTTATAATGTCCTCTTCAGACTCAAGAAACACATGAAATTATTCTGAATGCAAGAAAATCATAGGCCAGTGGATGAAAAGTCTTGTGGATCCAATGGTGGTAGAAGCATTTTAGTGCTGGCAGGGGTCTCTACATGGTTCCTGCAGTTCCCAGGGCACGGGGTCTATCAGTGTGGTGTCATGTGTCTTGTCAATGGAGCATCTCTCAGAGAGTGAGCAGAGACAGAAAGTGATTCCCATCTCCAAGGAAGAAAAGATAGGAGTTCTCAGAATCCTCAGGAGAAGGTGACGCCCACACTCAGGTCTCATTGGCTATGGCCCGATTGACACACTGGACTTTACCCCTTCACTCTTAATCTTCCAATTGACACCAGATTATTAAGCTACCAGACACTCTTTCACATAACTCTTTAGCCATGTATAATTTTGAAACAAACAAAAATAAAATGCATCTGTACCTAACAAACTAAAAACTAAAATACATACAATTCAATATGTGCCACCCTCATTTAAATGTAATTGTCTAGCAGTGACAAAACAAAAATGTCACCTATACCTTAATCCTATAATCCTATAAATATATTCCAGGATTTATGAAAGTTTGCAATCCAACCACTGAATGCTTTTTATGCACCCCACTTGGGGTATACAATTTCTATACTAGCCATTTACATTAACCCTGTGTTCAAGTAGATGGTCATATTTTTCAACATGAAGATCTTCATTTCATTTGTAACCTTATGAATTCCACATCCACAGGCAGAGTTAAATCAGGACAACTTATCCATAAAGTCTGCAGCAATATTCACCAGTTCACAGGCTCAAATATACTCTCTTAACCTGATGCCGTTTTGGTCAACTCAATGTGAGCTGCCTCACTTAGCCTCACCAGTGTGAGCATGGTCCCCTTGCTTTTATACCAGGGCTATTGTCACAAATTCTCAATAAGCCTGGCCTACTTTTGCTAGGTCATGAATTTCAAACCAGTCAACCTGCTTTTATCTTCCTCTCTAGTTCCTTGTAAACCAGGTCCATTGGGATCAGTGACCATACTCACTCCACCTCTCTATTGCTGCTTTTCTCCCACTTCTACTCAAGTGGATCCAGATGGTCACTGAGCGAGCATTTTGGGCTCCCACAGGATCCTTCAACATTTAGTCGAGGAGAGGAATTTTCTTTATGGTTTCAGATATTTTCCAGCTTCGGAAAAAAACCTCATAAAAGCCAAAGAATTCCTTTATTTCCTTCAATCTGTCAACAATAGCCACTTAGGCAAAACTCTTTGAATACAAATATCTTGGATACTCCAAAACACTGGGTGGGCCTAATCTTTTTATGAGCCTTCTTTGCAGGCATGTCCTAACCCATTTAAAGATCCAAAATTTAATGGCTTAAGGCAAGTGGGCTTACAAGCTCTTTATTGCTATACTTTCCAATATTCATTTATAGTAACCATAATAAGAAAAAGAAATCACTTCAAACAAAGTAGAATCAAGTATTAAATTCTTTTTTTTCCCTAAATTCAATTCTTAAACCAGTCAAGTTCAATCCTTATTTAGCTTATCTTAATCTTAATCTATTCCATTGATACAAAAATTATGAAATTAGTCCTCTGAGAGTATCAAACGAGATCCAGGCTTTCTGTCAGCCATTTTGACATTTTGTCAGCCATTTTCTCTAAGCAGCATGGTTTCTGTGAAATTCAAATGGTGATTTCTACCCATCATTTCCAAAATATACATTAACAACATTCATTTTTACCAGTGTACACAGGAATAACCCCAAACTACAGCCAAACAAAATAATAAAAAAAATTCTAACATCTCATATCATTTCCAGAAAACAACTCAGTAAACTGCATGGACCTATCTGACCTCTGGCTAGCCAAAGAATAAACACTCTATGAGGGAGAGGTCAAACAAGATCCACATTCCATTTTCATGATTTGTTTCTCTAATATCCCACTCTCAATGTACCATAATATTTTTGTCTGGGAGGACTAGAGAAACAAATTCATGGACCTTCATTTGTGTATAGGGAAGAACCTTATATACAAGAGCAGCTGAATATTGAGAGAATGCCCCAGCCTAGTCCATATCGAGTTCATAAGTCCAATATTAGTCCATATGTCCAATGCCAATTTATAAAGTCCTCTTCAGACTTAAGAAATACATAGAGTGATCCTGAATGCAGGAAGATCCTAGGCCATTGGGTGCAAGGTCTTGTCGATCCAGTGGTGATAGAAACTTTTCAGTACTGGCAGGGTTTTCCTGTAGTTCCTCCAGTTCCCAGGGCATGGGGTCTATCAGCATGCTGCCATGTGTCTAGTCAGTATTGTGTCTCTCAGGGAGTGAGGAGAAAGAGAAAGTGTCTTCTGCCTCCCAAGATAGAAATACAGGAGTCTATAGAACCCTCAGGAGAAGGCCATGCCTACACAGAACTCTCATGGGCTATGAGCCATGTGACAGGCTAGCTTCTACCCTTCACTCTTACTCCTCCAGTTGAACTACCACAGTGTGTTTGACTCAAGCCATGGCATTTTCTATTGCCTCATGTGCATGAGCAAGTTGGACATTAATTACAGAAGAGTGAAGTAAAATCAATGCATTGGAGTTATGGTGCTGGTAAAGTTTATTGAAATTGCTATGGACTGCCAAAAAACAAAAACACGAACAAATCTGTCATGGAAGAAGCACAACTGAAGTACTCTTCAGGGGCAAGGATGGCAACACGTTACGTTCCATACTTTGTATATGTTGTCAACAGAGACCAGTTTCTGAAGACGGACCTGATGCTCTATAAGGCGGAAGGGCAGTGCAAAAGAGGCGGGCCCTTGAAAGGATGGCTTGACAGACACAGTGCCTATGACAATGGGGATCGAACTTCAGAACCATTTTGAGGAGGTAGCAGGTTTGAGCAACGTCTTTACTGTCGGAAAGAGGGTTGCTCTGAGTTGAAATCAACTGGATGGTACTTAATGATACCAACAAGTGGAGAAAGCTGGCCCATAAACAATGATGGCAAATATATATAATTCCTTTTAACTAATACATTTGTTGTAACTGATGTCCCTAATACTTTTTCATTTATTTTTTTTAATGTGATCTTGGGTATCATGCAGTTGGTTTATTTCAGATGATTCTAAGCATTTCAATGAAATAATAATTTTAAGACATTGAAATTGTATAAGAAAAAACAGTAAAGAATTTAGTTAGTTCTTTTAACTACTCTATTAAATATAAAATTTTAAATATATAGTGAGTATGTAATACACACAATTGCTATATATGTGTATATACTTTATTTTTTTAAGCATGGCATATATTAGGAAATCTCAAATATTTAGAAGAGAGAATAATAATTTGTTATTATTGTTGTTCTAATCACTGACCCATATATTCCTTGACCAGTTCCTGCTCCCATTTTTAGGTAGAATTACATTTAGTAAGTGGTTATAGGGTCGAATAAGACCTAATGGATTAGCTGATGGCCTACTATGAGACGTCTAACTGCCTAAGCTATTCTTCAGGAAGAAAGCTGAGGATATCTGTTCCGGTAAGTATTTACAGAGTTGGAAATCCTGTATCAACTTCCTAGGAGTCAAGTTTCACTTGACAACATTGGGCTATTTGAGAGTTTTACCCCAAACCCTTGGAAAGAGAGAGATTCTCTTTGAAGAGGTGGCTAGTGCCCTCTTGGCTAAATTGATATGTCAATACTGAATGGCAAAGCTAAAGGGGACTTTCACCTTGTCCTAATGGCCTGCCCCTTCCTCAGAAGCAGAGTGTACTGCAGCAGAAGAGCCCAGTTCCTAACGAGCCACTCACCACACACGTATGGACAGGTATGAATAGGATACGCACATGGGACACTCCCCCTTCCCAAAGGTAGAATTCATGAAAGGGTGGAAGTAGGTAAGTGCAGAGGGAGGACAGGGGATGTTTTTCCTAGTATATCAGTAACTGGGGGTGTTGAGGGTTGGGTATGTGTGGAGTCTTTCACTTGTAAGTGGTGTAACTACATAGTCAATAAAGCAGACATATGCTTGAACCAGTGTATCTTCAGTACAGCTACATGCTCTATTTTAAGTAGCCACAGACACATCAGAATCTTCCATGTGGTGAAAACATAAGTGAGTGATTTGCCTAAAAATGTTCATACTAAGAGACCCACAAGAAAGTTTCTGACTATAGTAAGGTGTGCTGTCTTACAAAAAGTCAAAAAATAAAACTCTCTGCCAAAATAGACTCACAGTGTCCTGATAAGACAGGATAGAATTGACCTTGTGGATTTCTAAGACTGAAACTCTATAAGAGTACAAAAACAGTCTTTCTCCCATGGAGCATTTGGTATTTCTGAACGCTGACATTGCATTTAGTAGTCCAAGATATAACCACTACACTACTGGCACCCCATGTGTGGCTCCTCAATTTTAAAGGCAATGAGATACTTACATTACATAAAGGCAATGAGATACATGCATTAAATGATTTCTGAGAATAAAATTTTATGTATTGTCCCTTCTGGAAGTTAATCCATAGCAACATGTAGTATGTGGTTAACAATCTGATGCATAAAAATATGAACATGCAAGTTAGACTACTTTATGTTCAAGTGCATATTTGCTAGAAAACTTGAGAGAATTATCTAATTCCCTCTATACTTCTGTTTCTTCCTCATTAAAGTGTGATATATATATATTCATATATATGAAAACTTTAGTTCAGAATATCTCAATTACTACAGGCATAGCATTGCAATTGTCAGTAGTAGGAATAAAGAATTTTTATTAAATTCTAAAATTGATTATGACTGGAAACTGATCTTTTAAAATCATCTTTAGCATATAAAAAGTTTATTAAAATGTGACTGCTAAAGTAATATTATTTGATCATACCATGTAAATAACTTTTGCAGAGACCATACTCTCTAAAGAAACTAAATGATCCTGGATGATTCTTTTAATTTTCATATTTAAATTCTATGTAGTCATATACATTCCTCTGTGTTAAATGTGGTTTTTGCTTTCAGTAGTTTCTCATCAAATTCAAGTTACATACATTCTGGATGAAAAAGCAAGAAACGGGAAATTGGGGTCTAATGTCAAAGACTTGTTGCCTTCCCAATGCATGTTGACCCCATAGGACACTGTAAAGCTGCTACAAATTGTAGGACAGGCAGATTGCTTCATCTTTCTCTAGCATAAGGAACAGGGCTCAAGCCACCCACCCTGTTTTCAGTCAAGAGTCCTTTGCCTAACCAGTACAAAACGGGAGCTCCTAATTTATTGTCTATAATATTTAATTTTATACATTGAATTTTAGAATGTTGACAACTGAATTAACTAGGGGTAAATAACTTCATATTATATGTCTAGAGAGAAGAAAATATTTCATAAGGGCTAATATTTAAACTAAATTGTGATAAATCATGATGATTAGAAAAATTACTAGCATTTCCATGTATGTGGATTATGAGGAGAGGATAAGCAACCATGCCTTCCCGTTACTTTAAAATCCTCACACAACATCATTAAAATGTTCTATCCAAAGATCACATTTAATAAACAGTGTTTTATGCAAACTTTAGTTGTAGCAAATAGATCAGAAAGCACTAATTCTGGAGAAGAAACTCCTCAGGGAAGCTTCTAGGCAGCAGCATCCACCGCTGAAGATCACTGAGCACCCACTGTGATGCGGGCTTATTTCAGGCCATCCTGTTCCTTCTCCAGGTAGATGTCAAGCTCTGTCTGACTCTCTTAGATGTCCCTTCTACCTTAACCCAGATAATTTTATAGCATAGACATTCCCTAAGGCTTCTTCATTGTGCTATATTTTCATAACCAGTTAAACTATTTTAAGAGACTCCCAAATCATAAGAGGTGACATTCTACATTCTTTTTTACTAACTCAAATACTTGGGGTCTGGTTGCCATGTTAGAAATACATTTCTCTTTCTGGTAAGTTATTTTCTTTAACTATTGTTTCCAAGGAACCTAGTGACACAGTAGGGCTACTAAACCCAATGTCAGTGGTTCAAATCTACCAAAGAAAGATAGACTGTCAGCTCCCATAAAGATTCACAGACATGGAAACACTAGAGCAGCAGTTCTCAACATGAGGGTCATAACCCCTTTGAGGGTCAAAGGACCCTTTCACAAGAGTCACCCAATTCATAATAATAGCAAAATTATAGTTATGAAGTAGCAATGAAAATGTTTTTATGGTTGGGAAGATACAATAACATGAGGAACTGTTTGAAAGGATCATGGCATTAGGAAGGTAGAGAACCACTGCCCTAGAGAGGTTTCCTTTGCCCCATAGGATCTCTTATGAATCACAATGACTTACTGACAATAATTTCTTGCCTTGAATATTTTTTATCACTACTCTGTCCTATCTCTAATTTCTTCCCACCTTTTTCTCTTCACAAAGTCCTAAAAGACTGAATCTCAAATTCCATTTTTTTTGCAAAAGACTCAGTACCAAAATTATGCAGGAATTAAAAGAGCTGTTTCTAAGTTTCTGTTTTAGAAGAGGGATTCTTGAATATCATCATACTGTACTTCAACAATTATTATTAAAGTGTCCTAAAAATGTATGGGCCACTCATCTACTAAAGTCTGGAAGGATCAAAAGTTTTGTGCTCTACTGTCAAAAAACAGTAACAAATGGTATTTTTAATCACTCATTGGCATCTCTCTCTCTCTCTCTCTCTCTCTCTCTCTCTCTCTCTCTCTCCCACGCACACACATGCACGCACCAATCTACTTCAGTAAGATGACAGCCATTACAACTTGATGGTTCTCTGCTGGCCTACGTGCAGTGGTGATGAGTTGGAATTGACTTGATGACTTCTTTATAAAACTGTTTTGCTTTAAGATCATTTTTTCTGTTCTTGTCATCAAAGCCTTACATTATCACCGTTTTATGGCACAATTTCTTTTTCTTTATTTCCCCTTTCCTTGGTACTAATCTTCAACCTCCATTTCTTTTTAACCTTTCTATACTGATCGATTTGCTTTCTATAATTTGCCTTAAAGAGGTTCCAGGCACAACATTTATATCCATTAAAACTCATTAACAGATTCCATTACAGAAATAGCTCTCTCCCCTAGGCGCCCATTCTTGGCAATTCAATGCACTGACAGAAAATGGAAAACACAGTCTCCAATGCAGAATGATAAAACTTTTAGTCAAGGGTCTCGCCTACCAGCTTCTGAATATAAAAAAGAATCAGTGCAAATTTGTTCTCCAAGTTTTTCAGAGTAAATTCAACACATCTCAGCTTTTGCTATTATTAATTATAAGCATAAAGGGTCTCTGGTCTAGACTGCAAGCCCCTAAGGTTGGCATTCTATTTTGATTAATAAATTGAACTTAGCATTGTACCCCAACCGCAACTAATATAGTAATAATTAAATTAACTTCCATCTTGCAACAAATAGATGCTGACTGATTGAAAATAGAGATTATACAATACAATAAAAAGAACACTTATACTAATAACTATATGATACCTGTATGATTAATTCAACTAACACACTCATTGCCACCATGTCTCTTCTGACTCATGGCAATCCTGAAGGGAAAGATTGATCTACCCTTGTGGATTTATGAGAATATAATTCTTTATAGGAGTAGAAAAATTTCATCTTTCTCCCAAGAAGAGGCTGGTGAATTTGCAGTTAACCCAATAGGTAGCTGCTATGCTTCCAGGATTCCTGTCTTTAGATTCATGTAAATAAAATTATTTCTATATGTTGATGTGATTAGATAAATAGAGCTAATTTTAAAAGGATTGACCAGTAAAATACAGAGGCTGTGGCTAGTTCATTGTACAGATACCTTAAAGTGAACACTTTTTCCCCCTGAGTTTTGAAGTGTATTTCTTGTGCATGTCATTCTAATGTATGTCATTCAGCAATTTCAAGAAACAAACATGACTGCTTGTCGTAATGAACCATATTGTGTGGAGGTGAGAGTGGAAAAGATCAGAGTTGGATTTCTCATATTCGCGGGTAATTTATATCTCACAAACGCAAACTGAGGGGAGATAATGGAGCCTTCTCCACTGTGCATGATGTCACCAATCCTCTCATTACAACAATGTCACCAATGAACAGTGGAGACAGTGACATAGAGAACAGGCTGCTTCTTCTGGTTGCCTTAGTATTCCCTTCTGAATCATGGTAGGAAACTGCCGGTACCTAAAAATACATGGAGCTTATCACTTACTAATAATTCCCAAAGCTCCCCAAGTGGTTATCGCAAAGACTACTCTTTCCACTTCCTATAATGATAAAATGATTCAGTAAGTAATATTTCTTTCATTTTAAATTTCCTCCGACATGTTACATTTGAAAGTGCCTTGTGTCATCATTGACTATGTCATGGTTGGAAGACTTTTAAATAGAATTGGGAAAGGAAAAATATTTTTGGCTATGTTTGTTGCTGTTTGCCTAGTAGTCCTCGACTATTGACAATCCCATTCAGAGTGAAACAAATTCTTTCTTGTGATAGTTTGTGTCAATCAGCTGAGCTACCAGTACCAGTAGCTCATGGATTTGGCCTACTGATAACATCATGATGCAACTTAACACAGTGTCATCAGCTCCTTAATGGGATCTTCCGTCAGCATCCAGTCTTTAAGAATATTACTGTGGAATACAACCCCCTTACTCAGGTCAGAGTCATGATGAAGTTTGGCGCTGGGTGTGTGTGTGTGTGTGTGTGTGTGTGTGTGTGTGAGAGAGAGAGAGAGAGAGAGAGAGAGAGAGAAAGAGAGAGAGAGAGAGAGATGTGGCCTACTTCCTATATAAGTAGATTCTGTATAGAGCTTGTTGGCTTCTTGATGAGTCTGGATCCTACATCTGGCTCATGGACCTCCAATTCTTTGGATTTCGGTCAGTGGCCCATCACAGGGCCTGCTGACCTGGGGAGCCATCAACAGCTTGCCATATGACTTGCTAACTCTATATTCATCAGACTTTGCACCCACAAGCCTGAGCTGCTAACACTGTTCATCTGCCTCCACTTCCACCAGCCCGTGATTTTCCTGCTTCCTAATTGTGTTCTACCTTCCTGGTTGGACTTCCCATTGCCTGATTCCTGGACCTCCCAGTAATGTGAATCCAGAGAAGCCATAAACTTAATATTAGACACAGAGGCTTAAATGGGACTGGACTTACCCGCTTCCACCATTATGTGAGTCATTTTCTTGATACTGATTGCCTTCTCACTCTTATCTTTCTTTCTCTTTTCCTGTGTATGTTTGGGTGTACACACAAGCACACATGTGCTATTACTTTCACTTCTCTAGAAAACTCAGGCTACAACACTCTGGCTCAGTAATAACTACCAAATCATTTTTCCTAGCTCACCGTATTTTCAAAGTTGTAGTAGAACATGTTCGGTGTCATGGCAAGATGCATACTTTCACTAAGGAATGGGTGAGATATGCTTATATGAAACCCAGGCCAGAAAGTGAAGCCAGACCTTCCACAAGGAAGGAAACTATCTCTGCAACTGAGCCACAACTACCCTGGTAATGTCTACAGAAAGTTCACATATGCCAGTTCTAGAGAAAATCAAGGAATAGGCTAGCCAAGCTGGGTCTGGAGCTTTGCTCATGTCAATCTGGTCAGGAAACAGCAATGGGGGTTTAGCCACTAAACAGCTAGTTAACCAGAAGAAGTTTCTTATATCCACAATTCTGCCTTTGTGGCAAATAGGTCAATTCTACATGCAGGAAATATTTCATAGCCCAAGCAAAAGTCTACCTAGAGTTGGAACCCTTATGTCAGGACACAGACATTATCTACTGATTTAGCCAGAGAAGTTTCAAGGACTGTAGCTTTCGGTATGGATTAACACTTAATGTGAAGAAGACAAAAATCCTCATAACTGTATCAATAGGTGACATCATGGAAAATGTTGAAAAGGCTACAGTTGTTAAGGATTTAGCCTTTCCTGGAGCCACAACCCATGCTCCTGGAAACAGCAAACAAGAGATCAAAGCATGAGTCATCCTGGGGAAATCTTCTGCACAAGATTTCTTTAGCACGTTGAAAAGCAAGGTGGTTACTTTGAAGACCAAGTTGTGCATGACTCAAGCCATAGTGTATTCCATTGCCTCATAAACATGTGGAAGTTAAAAACTGAAAAAGGAAAAAGGGCTGAGGTGGGAAAAAAGTTCTGAAAATGATGAAGACAAATATGTACAAATGTGCTTGTCTCAATGGATGGATGTATGATTTGTGATAAGAACTGCAATATCCCCCAATAAAATTATTTTAAAAGAAAACAGAAGACTGTAGAAGAATAGTTGCATTTCAATTGTGGTGGTGGAAAAAAATATTGAAAGTTCCATACACTGCTATAAGGACCAACAATTCTGTCATGGAAGAAATATGGTCACAATGCTCCTTAGAGGCAAGGATCACAAGACTTCATCTTACATACCTTCACCATGTTGGCAGGAGGGAGTAGTCCCTAGAAAAGATCATTATGCTTGGCCAAGTGGAGGGGCAGAACAAAAGAGGAAGGTCATCAATGAGATGGATGAAGACAGTGGCTGCAAAAATGCACTCAGTCATGGAAACCACTGTGAGGATGGTACAGGACTGGGCAATATTTGGTTGTGCTCTGTATCATGGTCCTATGAGTCACTCAATAGCTCATAAATGAACAACAACAGTTTGCTAAAATAAAGTTTAGCACTCTTAAAAAATAAATCACAGGGTTCTTTGGAATCTTTCCATAGTTTTGCAAATGTTAAAAAAACAATCTATATAACGCAACACGTAAAGTAGAAATTCCAAAGTAAATCTACACAAACTTTAGATTCCTTTTCAAAATTTTTACACACTTCAAATGTTTACCTCACACAAGAACAACTGGGAGAAGTTCCTCCTCATATTCCGAGGCACTTCAGACAGACAACTGCACTGTTTTATCTTCATTAGTAATTGCTTTTAGTTAGTTTCCATTTGGACAAGCAAGCTATATTTTCTGTAAACTACAGAACGTTAGTTTGTCTTCCTCTAATCCTGATGCCTCATTCTTCTCAACATTGTCAAACTCTGTGATTTGTTCAGTATGAGAATGCATGGAAAAAGAAGGAAAATTCAGAGTCCTCTGTTCTAAATAAGATGACTATATTTTAGTCATACATAGATATAGCATAGACACAATTAACTGCTCTGAAATTCTCTATTTATATTGATATTTGTGTTAGTCTTGGTATACTAGAGAAACAAACTCATAAACATATATATGTATATAAGGGAGAGGTTTATATACAATAGGAATGGTATAAAGCACCACAACCAAGTCCAGTCCAAGTCCATAAGTCTGATATTATCCCATATGTCTGACACCAATCCATTGGTACTCTTCAAACTCACGAAACACATGCAATGATGCCAGGACATCACAGGTCAGTGGGTGCAGAGTCTTATGTATGCAGTGGGGGTAGAAGCATCTCGGCACTGGCAGGAGTCTCCACGTGCCTTCTCCAGCCCTAGAGGGCTGGTTTCATCAGGGTAAGTCAATATAGCTTCTCCTCTGTTTCCTCCAGGACTCAGGGTCTATCAGCATGCTGCCATCTTGTCTTGTCAGTAATAGGTCTCCCAGGGACTAAGTTGAAGGTCTCTCATCCCCACTGGGAAAATAGCTCATGGTTTCCCAGAATTCCCAGAGAAGGCCATGCCAACACAGAGGTCTCATTGGCTATCTCCAGATTGACAGACTCTACTAGACTCTACTACTAAACTCTTAATCAAATTGACACCAGAGTACATGATGGCCACAACATTCATCCTTTGTTTTAATCCACAGAGTAGAAAGCCTTCATATAGTTGAGAAAGCACTCTGATATTCTTTGCTTTCAGCCACTATACCATATACACTTGAGTATAAGCCAACTCAACTATCAGCCAAGGCACCTACTTTTATCACTTTTTGTGCATAAGCAATATGCTAAGAAATTTGGCTTATATACAAGTACATACACTATCTCTGCTGAACTAGATGGTGTCCCTCCTTTTATGTTATCTTCTGAAACTGGTTAGAACTTTGGGTCATTTTGTGAATATACAATAATCCAAAAATCTAGAAAAAATACTATGTGTGATAGAGGAGCACTGGAAATGTAGTGGGTTACACATTGGGCTGCTAAGCCTAAGCTCAGCATTCAACATCCCAAACAGATCTATAGGCGGAAGATTATGATTTCTCCTCCAGTAAACATTTACAGCTATGGTAGGGTTTAAGCAAGGGTAATGTAAAAGAGAGGCAGTACCGAAACTCAAATGAAGGCTATGGATGATAATAGGATGGGGGGATGGTAAAAGGAAACATAGGAAAGAACTAGAAGGCAAAGGATGCTTGTAGAAGTCTGAACACAGGCATGTTCATATGTAAATATAATTACTTATGATAAGGAGGGGATATATCCAGGTACATATACTTATAGGTTTAGTACTAAGGTAGCAGCTGGACCTTGGACCCCCACCCAGGCAATCTCTCCATGAAAGAACATTTTGTTCTATGAATCTGATATTCCATGATGCTCACTGGCCCAATATGATCACTGAAGTCAAATGGGTACATAAGCAAATGTGGTGAAGAAAGCTGATGACACCCAGCTATCAAAGAATATAGCATGTGGGGTATAAAAACTTGAAGATAAACTCCCATATAGCTGAGAAGTATTGAAGCCCACCAAGAAGTAGAAGCACACCAGCCAGAGTGGCCACGAGGTAAAGGATCAGGCCTCAGGCATTAAACAGGAAAAATAAATCACATCACTGGGTGTACACCTGCCTGTGTTGATCACTGAGGACATGTGGGGGCATGAGCTAGAGGGTGAAGAAACTGATGGAACCTGGCTATCAAAAGACAGAGTGTCTTGAGTCTTAAAGGCTTGAGGATATACAAGAGGCCATCCAGCTCAGGAGCAACAAAGTCCACCATAAAGAAGGTCTCCAGCTTGTGCGCACACGAGGTCTGGAAAGAATCAGGTATCGGGCATCAAAGAGCAAAAATCCCATCATTATGTACCCACCCTCCAACATGACCACTAAAGGGTGAAGAGGCAAACAAAGTGTAGGAAGCCAATGGTGCCCAGCTATGAAATGATAAAGCATCTGGGGTCTTGAAGGTAAAAAAGCAGCCATCTTATGCAGAAGCAGCAAAGCCCACATGGAAGAATCGCACCAGCCCATGTGATCATGAGGGGTCGAAGGGAGCAGGTATCTAGCATCAAAGAACAAGAAGCACATGACTACGAATGAGGGCAAGAGCATCATGGGAACCCAAGACCCATTTGTGGGCAATTGGACACCCACTTACAGAAGAGTTGCGGGAAGGAGATGGGCCAGTCAGGTTGCAATGAAGTAGCAATCAAACATACAACTTTTCTCTAGTTCCTGAAGGCTTCCTCCCCCCAACTGTCATGATCCCAATCCTACCTTACAAATCCAGATGGACTGGAAGAGGTACACTGGTACAGATGCGAACTGGAAATCTGGGGAGCCCAGGACAGATGAACCTCTCAGGACCTGTAGTGAGAGTGGAATTATCAGATGGGTAGAGTGAAGGTGGGGTGGAAAGGAGTAGTCAATTACAAGGATCTACACATAACCTCCTATCTGGAGAACGGACATTGGAGGAGTGGGCAAGGGGAGATGGCAGGCAGTGTAAGACATGATAAAATAATAATAATTTATAAAGTATCGAGGATTGGTAGAGGAGGGGGCAGGAAGGGAGTGGAGAAAACGAAGGGCCCAAGTGATATAAACAGATATTGGGAGAATGATGATGGCAGAAGGTATGTGAAGGTGCTTGCCACAGTATATGTATTTATGTATTGTGATAAACAATGTACAAGCCCCAAATAAAATGATTAAAAAAAAGATTTATAGCTTTGGAAACCCACAGAAGCAGTTCTACTTTGTCTTATAGTGTCACAAAAAAATCAGAATTGACTTATTGTTTTTCATGTAGTAATATGTGCTATAAAGTATATAATCTATAAAGAGTTTGTAAAGTAGTTTGAAAGTCATATCAATGAAACACATGACAAGACACTAAATTAAAATATAATAAAATACATTTATATAAAACAAAGTAAAGCACTCATCCCATTTTGTAGACAACATATCAAGAAAAATATGAAAATATAATTGAGGAAGGAATGTCAATCATTAAAAGTATTTTAATTTGAATAAAATATCAATAAAAAGTGAATATTTAAATCCTAGATCGAGGAAACAATATATTCATACACATTGGAAAATTAACTGTGAAATAATGCAAGTCCAGTTTGTTTGGATGAATATGTTATATATAAGGGGAAGAAGAAAATGAATCATAGTTTGGAAGTGCAAATCTGGGCTAAATAATGGAATCTTGCATAGCACAATATGGAAATGAACAGCTCTAAGTTTTTGCATAAGATGAATTCAAAAAGTCATTGCCATCAAATCAATTCTGACTCTTAGTTACCCTGTAAGATGCTGTAGAACTGTCCTTGGGAGTGTCGAGACTAGTTCCTTTAAGGGACTAGAATTCCCCATCTTTCTTCTGCAGAGTGGCTCCTGGTTTTGCCCTGCTGAGTTTTCAGTGAGCAGCCCAGTGCAAACTTCCTTGGCTACCAGGGGTTCTGGTGTGTAGGATAGTGAATGAAAAGAATTGAGATCTATTTCCGAGTCAGTTTCAAAGAGATGAGTGCTGACATAGAGGATGTATTTGCAATGTCTCAGTTTATGATTATTGGAATAGAATGACCCTCCAGTACAGTAGATCTCTCATAGAAAGATTAACAACCCTTTCAAAAGTCATAACTGTCATAGTTTGGATCAGAATTGATATGATTACTCTAAATATAAGAAAAGCACAAATCTCGAGAGACATCTTTAATGATTGCATGTAGAAGAGAACCTATGATGGGTTACAGAATGTGTGAAAAGAAAATTTAGGATTCTCTATTTTTTGTTTGTATAATTTCTATATGTAGATCACATACAATATTTAATATACATGGCTTATAGTTGGCTCAGTTATATATTAATAGGGAATAACCGGTCCATAATTTTTAAATGGATTACTATTATTTTTAAATTGTTTCAATTTTTTCTTACATAAAATCTACTTTTCTAATTGACTAAACTAACCAAGAGTTTGTACCACTTAAACAAACAAGAGCTCAAATCAAAGAAAACCAGTAGGACTGGGATACAGCAATACTACAAGCAATTTTCCAATTAGATTCTTCAATTGGATGAAAGAAGGCTCACTTTTGGGAGGAAGATTTCTTTGGAAATGTTTCTTTTCATAAAACCCCATATATGAAATTCTATTTTAAATCCCCTAAAGTTACAATAGCTTTTTTATTTCCTGGTAAAATGTCTACATATATCAGATGAAAAGGTAGGATTGATTGGTTGACGATGCACTGTTCCATTTCAGAGAGGGAATTGCCATGGTTATTCATATAGTAGTCATTTAAATATCTCACTAACTGCGTTGTGCATACAAGGATTTTAATAGTTTCACATCTCTATTCTAACCAAGCACTATGAAGCATCTAGCAAAATTCCTTCCCCAACAGCAGTGCTCTTGGCTCATATACCTCATACTTAACATTTTTATTATATCACATTTTCGCAATAGAAGTCTGATCTCAGTGGAGAGCACTTATAGCAGAAAGCAAATACTTTTTTTAGTAGAACTATACTTCCTTATCAGTTGGGGATATTTGCTGAGTTTTCAACTATCTAATTGTTATCTGCCTTTAATAAAACTTCTTCTTCACTAGAGAATTTTGATGGACTTTCATTTTGGGTAAGATACTTGAGGGTGCATATATGTTAAGGTAGAAGGTCTGGCAGGAGGATTAAAATAATCACCACACCCAAGACAGTTGAGCCCAATTCTGGCTTCTTGTAGGACTGAATGGAACTGCTCCAGAGATCTGAGAATGTAAAGAGACATAGAAACATATGGCAAAGCATGTTTGAATATACTGCAGACCATGTTCAAATTCATTTCTGTGATGAGTGGATTGCTAAAGACAAAATTGCTGAGTTTCCTCATGGTGCTATTAAAAGAACAGCTTCTGAGAGGATATATGTTGCCAGATAAGTTTATGACAGAGGAGCACATCTCTGATGGTCATAGCAACTGTTTCTCAGGTCATCCCAGGGGTGATATGGGTAGATTTTCCCAAGGACACAATCCTTGGGAAATCTATTAGAAGATTGGGGACTCATTAGGCAGAACTAAAAAGAGAAAGAAAATCCCATTGTTGAGAGAAGTAAACAAGAAAGTTGCTGGAGGATTTTTTTTTTCATCAAGATAATGGAGTTCAACTTGTACTTAGCTCATTATTTGAGAATAGCAATGGCGCCCTTATGGGAATTTCACTGGGAAATTCTACTCCATCCATCCTACAGTCCTGATCTTGCCCTTGTCAGATTCTATGTATTCCAAAATTCAAAGAACATGTCAAAAATATCAACGTTTCAGAGAAATCAACAAGCTCAGAATTCTTGGGTTAGGAGAGGGTTAGAGAACTGCAAAGGTATTCTGCATGGAGAAGTATGTGGATATGGATGGATTCAGCATCACATTTTGATTTTTGTTGAAAAAAGATTTCTCTTTTACAACAATATTTTTATTTATCTTTGTATCATCACCAGTAGTCTATTGACATGATAATTTTTGCTCATTCCTTTGTTTCATAGGTACTACTTCTGTGTAGAGATTGTAGACTCTTTTCCTTGGGGTTAAGAATTTGAATTTTCTAAGCCTATCATATAATCTTAAATTATTCAAAGTCATTTATTTTTACCTGATTTATTCTCAATTAATAATTATTGATAAAATCTTTGTGTGAAATTTTCACAAAAATTTCCTTAGCTGTTATCTGTGGGAATTAAAAAAACTCAGAGACTATTCCCAATCAAAATTTATATTTGAGAAATTAATGGTAAATGCATTTGGTTAGTATTGATTACCAGGATTTTTTCATCAATTTAGGTTTCTTGAAGACCTTATTTGGGGCTCTAGTGGTATACAGGGTCACACACTGAGCTGCGAATCATATTCTCAACCATTTGAGCCAACCAGTTCCTCCAAGGGGTAAAGAGCAATCTATTCCTGAAAAGATTTATAGTCTCAGAAACCTGCCGGGCAGGTCTACTCCAAGCCATCCTCCAAAATAGGAGTATATCCAAGGTGTGGAGCCCCAAATTATAATATATCACAAAAAGAATTATGGCTGCAAGGATCATTTGAATTGGCTACATCTTACTTTATGCACAAAAATATCCATTTAAATGTACAATACAAACAGTTCTAGCAGATATTATATAATCACTACAGTCAAGATACAGAAGATTGCCAATGTCAAAAAACTTTCCTCCCGCTCCTTGCAGTGAACCATTCATAGCTTTTTAGAAAACCACTTATCTGCTCTCTCACTCTCACTATCATTATCCTTTAGAGTTTCATAAATATTATCATATATTACTTTCTTCCAGGATGTCTTGCTTCTTTTACTTAGAGATGTGCTTTACATTCATCACTATATATGTACTTGTTCACTGTTTTATTTTTTTAATTCACAACCACACTGATATGAATTGCTATTTGCAATGTTTTGGGTGCTATAAAAATCCATTGTGCTAGTCTGGGTAGACTAGAGAAACAAACTCATAGACAAAGTCATATGAGTATAAGAAAGAGCTTGTTCTTCACTTTCGTAGGAATGTCTCAACCTGCCCCCACCACTGGACCTCCAGAAATTTTACTGAAATGGAGGGTGCCTGAATCTTTATTGGGTTGATTTCCCAACCTCTTGCACCCAGATGTTACCAATGAATCTAGAGTAATGATAGATCTTACTTAGTGGGTTAAATCAGCATCATGTCATCAATATAAAGCAGTGGTGTGATATTTTGCAGAAGAGACAGGTGATCAAGGTCCCTTCCCACTAAATTATGTTACAGGGGGGAAGCGTTGATATACTCTGGGTGAGAATTTTGAAAGTTTATTGTTACCCCTGCCAGCTGAAGGCACACTGCTTCTGGTGGTGCTTCAAGACTGGTATTCAGAAGAAGCCATTAGCTAGATCAATAGCTGCATGCCAAGTATGGAGAGAAGTATTAATTTGCTCAAGCAATGAAATCACATCTGGAACATCAGCTGAATTGGTGACACCACCAGGTAATTTTTTGATAATCCATTGTGATTCTCCAGGATCCAATAGATGAGTCAAATGGGGAAGTGGTATGAACAATCAGCCCTGCATCCTTCAAGTCATTGATGTTGACACTAATCTCTGCAATTCCTCCAGGAAAGCAGTATTGCATTCACTTTACTAGTTCCTAGGCAATAACAGTTCTAATGGTTTCTATTTGGCCTTTCCTACCCTAACAACCCCTATTCCACATTTCAGGGTTTCATTATGGGTGTTCTGCCAGTTCTAAGTATGTCTATTCCAATGATGCATTCCGTAACAGGGAATTAATGACAGGATGGGTTTGGGGGCCCAATGGATCCATGGTGAGGCATACCCAAGTTAATAGTCCTTTGATAACTTGACCACTATATGCCCCCACCCCCTCACTCCCGCTCTGACTCGAGGACCTTAAAAACTTGTTGGGCCTCCTGGAATTAGTATCATTTCAGAGCCAGTGCCCAGTAATCTCTGAAAAGTTTAATTATTTCCTTTCTACCAGTGAACAGTCACTCTTGGGAAATGTTGTGGGTTCCTTTGGGAAAAGCTAGGAGAAAAACTAAGAGTGTAACCTTCAGTGATGTGGCAGGGTCCTTCTTCAAAGGGACAAAGCTTTCCGTTCATTCAAGGGATTGTGGGTCTGTAAACAGGATCAGGTCTAGAAATTGATTGAGTGGTTATGATTCTTTATTATCCTGTTCACCTGATCAACCATTCTTCTGCCTGTATTGACCATGTAAATATGTGGTTGATTTTCTGAGTATTTCACTCTTAGCGACACCATGGCTAAGTATCCAATGCCATAAGCCCATACAACACAGATTACTTTGATTACTATGGAAACCTTTCTGTCCATTATGATCACCACATCCATCCTGTCTCTTTTGACTCAGTGCTGACACCTGCCCTCTATCACCACAGGGCCCAATCAGCCACATTGTAGACCAGTGTCAGAGTTCACTTAGGGCAGTTCCCACTGTTAATCCTGATGTACATAAAATAGCAATCATAGGAGTCTTCAGAGATGCAGGGGCCCACTTCACAAAGTTGTTCCTTATGGTTTTGGTGAAAGTCCCTCTGAGCACCCCCTTTTTGGATCTATGGGATAATTCTGATGGATCAATTCCAACATATCAATTTCCTTAAGCTTTTGGATGCCTTCTTCTGCAGTTGTCCAAAGTAGGTCAGGTACCTTAGCTTGATGTACTCTAGGTCATCTGGAGCCCACGGTTCAGTAAACCAACCTAATATGCAATTAGATCTTTTCTTAGCCTCTCTCACTGAAGGAGAAATCTGTGCCTAGAAGGCCAATAACAAGAAATTCCGACTGGTCTAATGTTATATTTCATGCACCTTATCCCACACCTTTAGTCACCATTCCCAAGGGTATTCCAGCTTCTGCTTGTATATGTTGAAAACTCAAGCAGATCTTTATGAATATGGTGCACTTCTTCCTAAGTCACCACCTGAACCTTACCTGTAGGAACTTTCTGAGACTTAATTCTAGTTACAGATCTAGAGGAAAAATGGGTTGTAGGGGAATGTCCTGGGGGCTCTCAGCAATATCTTTTAAGGAATTTCCTCCAGGCAATGTTACAGATGCAGTCCCACCTGGCATTTCAGCTTGAACAGGTTGGTCAATCTGTGAGTTGTTTTATTAATAGGGGGTTAATCCTATCAGGTGGGAAGGGTGGATCTATTAACTGGGGTGGTTCAATCAATGCTAGCATCTCAATAACCTCCTCTCCTGGATCATCAGCCCATATGTTTCCATATCATGTGTCAGGGTTCCAATTGTTTTTTTTTATTAATGCCCTTACGCTAATATCAGACAGTGTTCTAGACTCAGCTATTCATATGATGAGGTTTGGATTTGGCTTTTGGCAATGAGGAGAGACGACTCCTCTTTGTGCAGGCAGAAGTGTTTAGTTCTGCTATGCCCCACTTGAAATGTGCTTCTAAGGTTCTGAGATTATACATTTCTTTGATTACGCTTTCTATTATAAGGAGGGCAGCCAAACAGCTGCCCTATACTTCTCATCCTGACAAAGAGCTGGAAAATATCAAACACAGGTCTGTGCAGAGCCTCTCTTCTCACTGGCACTTCATCTATTGGTGGTGATACTGTGGATATTAGCTTTGCGACCTCACACCATGCATTACCACCACCCACTCTAATAAGAGTGGCAGATTTATCCATGGCTTTTAGGGCAGAGATGGCATTATCAGTGCTGTAAGCCTAATCAGGCTGGATAGTCAATTTGAGGAGTCTATATTTATGACTTTGTTACTCTAGAACCCCTGATGGTACCAAGCTACAAAAATCCCCTTCAGACTCACAAAACATATGCAATGTCACAGAATGCAAGAAAAGCAGTGGGTGGGAAGTCTTGTGGATCTAGTAGTGTTGTAAGCATCTCAGCTCTGGCAGAGGCCTCCTTGTGACTTCTCCAGCTCCGGAGGTCGGGCTCTCCCCATGTATTTTCTCAGAGATGTCTCGCAGGGAGAATCTGTTTCCTGCCTCCACGGAGTTCCCAGAATCCTCAGGAGAAGGTCATGCCCAGAGGCCTCATCTGATTGATACCTTAGACTTCACCCCTTCACTCTGACTTCTCAAGTTGACACCAACACTATGAAACTATCACCTCCATTAACCTTTCCTTGAATATACCTCATTTTTGTGGATACTTTTTCTCAGGTCTTGAGTGAACATCTCACTGTGGAAATGCACTTCCTCTAGTATGTATATGTTTAAGTTTCTAAGTAGGTGTCAGTTGTTCTGAATTGTTTTCCACTCTGCAGTCCCATTGGCAATTTAAGATAAGAAATTCCCTTATTTAATGAGACTATGAAAACTTGTATTTGATAACTCATATTCTGAAATAATTCTCAGATCACATTGAGCTTGTCCTTTTGTTTTTATTTTGTTGAGAATAAACAGATACTAAATATCACAAGCCTCTGCTTTTCTTAACAATCTCCTTTGGGTATTTTAGGGAGATTGCCTCTCCATGATTCAGCAATCTGACATTTTTAAGGATGCATTCATTCTAGTTTGCCATTAAACGCAACATAAGTTTTAAAAAATTAAACCATCCAGCAAAATGTTATAAACAGTTTCATCATGCTGACCTTAACTTCCTGTACTAACAAATGCATTTGTCTTTTCTCAGAGACTTCTACACAAGTGAATGAGAGAATCTGACTTTTTCAAAGTTACTTTTTTAAAGTAAATATCTTATTTCAATTAGAGATCATTGTACTATATTAATTCTTGTATAATGAGATTCACTTTGGTAGTAATCTATATATTTAAGTCACTTCTCTGATAATCAGGGTTCTTTCTCTACATTTTATTAAGAAAGGATAACAAGGGTAAATGTCTATACCTAAGAATTATCAAGATGACTAAATGAGTTAATATATGTAAAGGATTTAGCACCATTCCCTGTCCCATAGAAAATACTCAGTATATTTTATATAAATAAAAACAAGTAAACCAAATCACTCAGAATGCTTTGACATAGTCAAATATGTATTGTTGCATGAAAAATTCAATTTCTATGAAATTTGTATATTTTCTAAATGATTTTTACCCAAACATACCACTTAATGAAGTACATGTTTCCAATGAATATTTTTGCTATTATCTATTTGTTTTGTGCACCCAGTTTCCTCTAAAATATTTAATATCTAATAGGATGTATCTGGGTAAATAGGTCTTGGCAAAAGTTGAACATTTATTTTCTATATATATGTCATGAATTTAATCTGTTTCCTAAATTTCAATAGTATCTTAGTAGCATTTCTCCTGCTATACTCATAGAATGAATTGACACTCAAAAACAAATTGGAGGAAAAAACCTATTCCCACTGATGAATACTTCATAGACCCAGAGTACACTTGTTCCATAGAATTTGAGTGACGGTCATCTTTGTAGAAAAAGTTTGCCAGGCATTTCTTCCATGACTAAGTCAATTAAACTGCCATATTTAGGTTACTAATAAAACACTCTGGGAACTCAGGTTAACACTACTGGTATAACTATCTATGACAAAAGTAAACTCAATAGTAAATATTTTATCGAGTTAATTATAGTCTTCTACAAAGGGAGGAAGGCTGAAAGGTGCAATTTCTGGATTTGGAATACACTTTCTCAGTTATTTAACCTCTAACTGGACCAAAAGCAGACTCACAAAACCGATTTTGATTCAGAGTGGGGATTCTAAGAAATGTCAAGAATAAGTTTGCCTTTACAAGTTCTACCTCCTAGATTGAGTCACTATGTAAGTTACTAAAGTGCTTGTCAAAAAATGATGTGTTTTTGTCCCACATTACTTTATCCCAAGAAAAATTAAGAGGAAGATGGAAATTTGAGTCATGTCTTATGAGTTTGAGTTATTGAAAAGGCTCATTGTGTTTATGAGTCCACGTCTCTAGAAGTTATTTATTTTAAATGCACCAAGTTCTCAATTTCTCACACATTATAATAGAGTTGTAACATCCCTGAGTTTATATGGTAAGGTTGCTGCTTTTAGCAGAGGATATATACAAATAAAATAAGTAGCTAAATAAATAAAATATAAATAAAAAATCCAAAAAAACCCCACAAATATGTACAGGATGTTATATTTCCAAAGCTACTGCAGTGTCTTCCAATAATTTGGTTCTTTCTCAAGATATGTATGTTTTCATTTTCCCTATTTAATATCAACTTGAAATCAAAACTGCCTCAGGAGAGAGCTGGTGCTTGGGCCTCTGCTAAAGAATAGCTCATTGGAAAGGATTCAGAGTCAGGCCAACTCCCAGCCAGCTCATCAACTCCAGGAACACTAACTGAGTGCCCCTCTTGTTTCCAAGAAGAAGACTTCCCAAGTAAGTTTAATTGAGATTCTTCTAGATAAAAGTTCACATCTTAATAATAAGATTTTTCATCTTAACCACTAGAGTGGCCCTAATCCCATTTAGGAATGGGTTTAGAGGTCCTAATCCCATTTGGGAATGGATTCTCTCTATTAGAGTGAAAAGACAATAGAGAATGGAATTTGAATCTCTTTTTCTTTTTAAAGAAAAAGAAGTGCAGATGAAGAAAGCTAGGAGCAGGAGTTGAAGAAGAGAAAAGGGCCAGAGCAGACAAAGAGCAGACAAACTTTCCGAATCAAACTCATCAGACCAAAGGAACCTTTTCTGGATTCAAATGCCTACTCCAGAGCCGTTGGATAATGCACTTGTTTGTGAAAGTGGCCCATTGGTGGGATTTTTGTTACTATGATCTGAGATCACCAAAACAGTACATTTGTAACTATTCATCAAAATGAAGAACTCTGAATCTCTGTCAACATCTCTGAATAACTAGGCTATAGTTCTAGATTGGCCCTTTCATCTTTGTGCCATTTCTATTGGTAGAGTTTCCCATCCTAAAAGCAATAAATAGCGCACGAAATTTTGTCAAAGTACCATAAAAGTGCTATTAACTTTGTCTGATATACACTTTATATTACTAAGATTTTTCTAAAATGTAGATAATTGCCTAAATGTCTGAAGGAGTTATTAATTCACTGGAAATAAATGTCAATGTGAATAAACATGCTGATCTTTTCTAAAAAGGAAATAAAAAACAAACACTTCACAGAAATCAAAGAAATATATTATGTCATCTATGGAGTTCTAAAATTACAGCTGAGTTTTAAAAATTATTAGTTAGTATAATACATATATCATATATTTCAAACACAAAAAGTAGAATTGTACAATTGCTACCACCATAAATTTCCAAATTTCTTTTTGTACCTGGTTTCCCATTGTGTTTCTCTTACCCCATCACCATAGCTATACCCCGCCACCCCCACCCCCCACCAAGCCGCTTATTCTACTTGTTGTTCATCAATCCTGGGTTTCAGATACTGAACAATGGGAAAACATATAACACAATTTCAAGAGGATGACCCCTGTTGACATAAAACCTCTGAGATACACTGTAATATGAACAAATAAAAACAAGACAAAACACATCAAAAAGACAGAAAATTTTGGAACAGATCAGGTTCAGTCTGCATCACAGGGGGATCTACTGGCAAAGTTTTCACTGTTCAAGTCCAACTTATGCCTTTAATCTTCTATTCTCTATATCCCAAACAATCTGTTTAGTGACCACTTTCTTCCCATCACTCAATTTTAGGGTGTGTGTGTGGGGGGGTGTCCTCTGGAGGCTTAGTCTCTTGTAGTTCCACAAATGAATCTTGGCATCCCATTATCATCCATCACCTTTTACATACCAGATTGCCACAATTTATGCTCTGATGCTGACTTTGGATTATATGACATCTAATATTTCAGTAACTGATGATGGTGTGCTTCTTTTGTGTGGACTTAGTTGACATCTCACTTAGGAGACTGCTTGTTTTAAAATTTACTTTTAAGTTTTATTTTCCCTCAATGGTGTCTCTCATTAACTGAACATGGATTCAAGAAAATCATTTCTCTCTTCCATTTTCACTGACACATGCAAATCAGTTAGGAAAGGTAATGAACTGGAAAGCATGTTTATTCAAGATTAAGAGTGTTTATATAAATGTATATTTTACTTCATACAGTGTGTTTATTGTCTATTTTCTCAACTCAGGGCTTTTGTAATATTTATATCTTATATGTTCATTTTAAGGAGAAAATGCATAAAAATCAAGCTATAATTTTAAAGATGATATTTGTGCAAGTCTCAAAAAGATATGGGATAGAATTTTATCAGAGATAATAATTTTCAATAAACTAGAAAGACTAAGCAAGGTTAAATATTTGTCACAAAGCAGAATACCAGCAGAGCTCGAATATAAGCTCAGACATATACATCCAATGATTATTTCATATAAATATGGAGAGAGAGAGAGAAAGAGAGAGAGAGAGAGAGAGAGAGAGACTTTTGGTAAGTCCTTTTCAATCTCTTCTATTATCTTTTCTGGACAAAATCTATCTCTTCTTCCCTCCTATTTATCATTTGTTACCTCTAAGTAATAAATTCATTGTGCAAACTTTGGATTCATCGCCCACATCTGATATCAAATGTACAATACTCCATTTCTACAAGCTGTCCCTTCAGACCCATCAGTGGTTCCAAGAGAGAAAGATTGGCAAAATGCTCTTCTCTGAACTCGAAAAGCCCAGGCAAAGCTTTAATTTGTCACATGGAGTCATGTGAGTTCAAGTTCACTCAAAGTACCTAATAACAAAAATTTCTGATGCTTATCACTCTTTTCTCAATAACATCTTTAAGATTTTAGTAAACATAAATATAATGTTCCCTAAATTAAATTATAGTCACCAAATGCTGATATGTATACAACTCTGAAATAATAATGCTGTCTTTACAATGAAATCACCCAAATCATCTATGACATAACCAATTATTTCATTTAGCTGTGTCACCCAAATACATTTAATTTGGCTCTAATTCAGGGAGATTGATCAAACAACAGTCCATGAAGAACTTGCTTATCCCATCAAATATTTGCTTTGTATGCATATAATTTCACTAGAATTGTTTTGATTTTAAATTGGGGAAAATCACTTGTTTCTGGTAAAACAGAACACTCCAAGAGATATAACAGATCTTTGTTGAGTAAGTTCCATAAAACTGAAAGAAGCAACTTCAAAAATTAGTATCATTGCTGCTGAGCTATCAGTTTCCTTCAGGACAATCCCAGGCTCAGAGGAAAGTCATGCAAACCAGAAACAAAGTATGCCCTGCTGACCATCTTGCCATCCTCATGATTGATTGTTGAATGAGTTTTCCATTGTTGGATTTTTCAAAAGTAGATAATGCGGTCTTTCTTCCTAGGCTATCTTAGCTTCTAAGATTTATTGAAACTTGATTAGTAGCACACAAATTCAGGTATGTATGGTACACATTAAGTCCATTTACTGGAAATGAAACCGTGTTCTCCCACTAGAGAGAAGTCGACCAATGAATTTCTACCACCCCTATCGGCAAACTTATAAAATATTACTATACTGTCTCACACTCAAAAAATATGCTTTTCATTTTCCAGTTTTCAAATAGGTTTTTAATGCAGCTCCAGTCGCTCTCTTACACAAAATTATATACCTAATGTTCCATTTAAAACACAGGGTTGGCTGATCACCAGTGGTGTAGCAGCAGCTTTTCAGGAGCAAGCCTGGGCTTCCTACTCCCACCAGAGGGCAGTGATGACCTCCTCCAAAAAAACAGTGTTAATAATATGATGGGAATTCAAAAAGCACTGCTGCTATAAAATCATAGAATTTGTTAAACAAAAATATCAAAATACCTAGCTGTTCTTTCTCCACATATCCTCTGCATAGGTCTACAAACATCAGAAGGCAGTGTTTCCATTTCAAATTTTTGCCAAATAATCTTGAGTTCTGGGTTACACTATTTCAAAATTAAGACACTTGAATTATGTTCCTTTAAAATGTTCTGATGAGGCAGGGTCAGGCCTGTTAGTGAATGTTTAAGGTGTCCCAGTGAAATTCTTGCAGGGAACCTTTTGATGTCCTCCAAGAATGAGCAAGTACATTGTCATGATGGGAAAAACAAAACAAAACCCACAACTCAATTTTTAGCCTTTTATTACTACTGCTGTTTTCTGTTTTCTTAAAATGTCTTAATACTAAGCCATGATCACCTTGTGTTCTTTAAGAAAGACTAACAAGGTGGCTCCTTTGGAATAAATAAATAAATATAAATAAATAAATAAATAAATAAATAAATAAATAACAAGACAAGTGTCCATAACTTTTTGAGTTGCCCTCTCTTCCTTGACTTCATTTGGAAGGTCTTCCTGACCTTACTTAACCCATCTGCAGATTGTTTTGTTTTTTTTCTTTGTTTGTTTTAATGTGAAGAAACTTTCTTAGAAATGTATTTCAAAGTTTAAGTGATTTAAGAATATTTCAACTTGAATTTTTTTAGAATTTTTATATTAGCCCTAACCTCAAAATCATTTTGCCCATGGCACAAAAAAGTCTCCTTGGTTTTTTTGTTGTTTACAGTCCCCTCCCTTCTTCCCTATGTTTGTGTATATATATACATATGTGTATATGTATATACATATACCTAATAACCTTATATACCTTATAAGGTATACCTTATAAGGTATACCTTATATACCTTATAACATAGAAATCATCCCAATGCACATTATATATGCTTCCAGTGCAAGAATAGACACACACATTAATTTTAGTGTTTTCTTCTGCCACACAGTTTTCACCTAGCATGTTTATCGCCTTCCATTTAAGCTAAAAAATGTTTCTGTCTTGATTACTTTGTTATCTGTGCAATGGGTGATCCATTCATTTTGTTCAATAAAGAAGGAATGTAGCTGTGATGAACTTCCCTCAACTTATATTTATTGTGGCAGAAAATGCTATTACTGGATAAACTTCAGGGAACATGGCTTCACGGTAAAGGATGAACACTCAAAGTGTAAGGAATTTAATTCCAGATACAGGAGCAATAATTCTCAGCCTGTCCAGCTTCTACTAATAAAATGACACATTTGAGAAGAAAACATTCATTTTCTTCCTGGAGCATTTCCAAATTGACCTCACAGTTGAAATTTGCTCTTAAATAAATGTGGCCATGGATACTTTTCAATGGTTGTCCTTGGAGCACAATCCCTACGGCTAGAAAGGAAAGACCCTTTCATGGTGCTGTCCTCACAAAATATAGTACACCCACTGTCTTTAGGAAAATGAATGACGAAAAGACACAAAAGTGCATGACATCCACACACGTGATGTTACAACATAGTTATAAGTGATTCTGAAATGCTAAGTCATAAGCAAACATGTACAAACTCAGCTATACACACAAGTCCAGTCTTTCTGCCTTATAACCATTAACCACTTAATAAATTTAATGGACATGATATATGCATGTGTCCCTTATATCTTTTCATTTTCCAGTATAATGATCTGCCAACTGTATCCCAAATTATTAAACAAAACACTTTCCCAATGCACATATTTTCTTATCCTTTGATATTTAATTAACATCTTTATTTAATACATATTGTTGTAAATCTTTGACTTGGGGGCTGTACAACTCTTATCACAAGTCACACATACACCCATTGTGTCAAGTATTTTTGTACATTTGTTTCCCTCATCATTTTCAAAGCATTTGCTTTCCAATTGAACCCCTGGTATCCATTCCTCATTTTCCCCTCCTACCCTCTCCCTCCCCATTCCCCCCCATGAACACTTGAAAATTTATACATTATTATTTTGTCATATTTTACACCATCTGACATCTCCTCTCACCCACTTCTCCACTGTCTGCTATTTTAAAAGCATTGCATGTTTTAGTCAAGCAGAGTTATTTTTTTCATTTTATTGAGAGCTCTACAGATATCATTACAATCCATAGTTCAATTGGAACAAGCATGTTTTTTCAATTGTTGCAACCATCAGTTTCAAGATAATTTCTTTCTTCTTGCAATATTTAATATCAGCTCCCTTTTACCCCAGCCTGACCCACAAGAACACTTGTTCTTATATTAAATATTATTATCACTGTTGTATCCCTCCACCCCCATATCTTACAACATCCAATGTATCTGTTCACCTGCCATTCTGCTATCCATTTCTCTCCAGTGGGGTTATATTGCCATCAGTGCTATCAGTTTTCTCTCCTCTCTTCCCCTCAGGGAATCATTACCCCCCTTACAATTCCTAAAGAATTTATCTAGCCTGGATTTCATGCATCAAAAGGTCTTAATTATATCATGAACATATGCAGGCCTAACAAGATTAATCAGGTAAAACCAAGACTATAATAATAGGAGGAGAAACTATTAAAGAACCAGAGGATAGTTGTGTGTGCAACAGTGCTATACTGCACCCTGGATATATCATCCACCCCATGTGACTCTTCTGTAAGTGACAGTTCAATTATCTTATAGGGGTTTTAGGTCTCCACTTTATCTATGCTCATTCACGCCAATTTTGTTCCTTGCTTTTGAAGTTCTGATACCTATTCCCATCAATACCTGTTGAAAACATAGGGTGGTGTGCTTCTTCCATGTGGACTTCGTTGCTCCCCGTTAGATAGTTACTTGTTTAGCTTCAAGTCTTTAAGACCCCAGCTCCTACTTCTTTTAATAGCCTGGCACCATTAGATTTCTTTTTTTTTTAATTCATTTTATTGGGGACTCATACAGCACTCATCATAATGTATACATACATACATACATACATACATACGTTGTGTCAGTAGTTACATCTTTTCTGGGATGGGGTGGGGTTCTTTTTTTTTCTTCACAACACTTTCTTGTACACCCAGTTTATCTTCAGCCATCTTGTTGATAAGGCAAGTATCATACATTGCCATATTATTAGAAAAGCCATTCTTGTACTGAGGTCTGATCAAATAAGGGCCTAATGTCCATCTGTTTCCTTGTATTTATATGTGTATTTGTGTGTGTATACATACATAGTCAAATACACCTATCTTTATATATTAACATGTATAATATCCATATCTCTATATGCTTTATATTTTCTGGTTCTTTCATCTATTTCTTTTCTTTCTTCCTTCCCAACTTTCATATTAACCCATTATTCACCTATCAACAATTCTCTCAGACACATTTCAATTAATCAAACATGACCAAGAATGGTATCCCCTCCTCACCATCACTTTTAGATCCCTTGCTATTCCACTGTCTCTGTTATTATTGGCTTATCACTTTCTTTCCCTTACCTCCTCCTTTCCCAACCCCCCCACCCTCACCCCGTGCAAACCTTCAGTCAAGTTGTCAGATTTAACATAATTAAGATGCTTAGATAAATAAACAGGGAGATAGTTGGCATCAATTAAGCTCCAACTATGTGCACACAATAATGAAACAGTGTCCAGTGCTCACTACTGCTGGCATGTTATAGTTTCTCTTATATATATATTGTGTCAGTCTACCTCATTTGAGATCTCCATTGTCCTTGCTGACTCTCTGCTTCAGCAAGACTGCTAGTCCCCTTTGTGATTGATTTCTTCTGATGACATCTTGAAAGCAAATGTGATGAACGGAAGTCTACGGTGATCCGTAAAGATCTGGTTTGCGAAGTTTTGGAGGGGGCTTGCCTTATTTTTCTTCCAATTATTCTTTAGTCTGAACTCTATTGAAAGCTGTCCACCATATGTTAGTATTCAAGATATAATTAGGATAAATGCCAACTTTGCAGCAACATATACGTCACCATAGTATAACAAATTGCCAGACGACAGATAGTGGATATAATTAGGCAAGTTAGAGCAATGCCAAATGAAGTCAGGTGATGACCCTAACACTGATAATCTACAGTTCCCCTTTTGTTCAAATTCATGCTTGCATATGAGAGAGTACACACATGTGTATTTCTTAGCTATTTTTGTGTAACTGCTTTTTAAAATGACTGTAATATTAGTAATTGACCAAAAATACTTTTCATACCGCTTTAGTGAAATGGGAGGAATTAGATTATAAAAATTTTAGTGGATAATGGCCTCAAAAATTATTATATACCACATTTTCTACAAATAGGTTATTTCACATATCCTAAAAATACAGAAAGTGAGTCAATGAAACTTAGTTACTCAACATCCAGTGTAAAGTGTTATTGATATTCCACAACCAAAATAAAATTACTTTCACCAATTTATCCTTAAATAACTCATATTTCATTTTTTAATATTTGTTTCCTAATAAATGTTATAATTATAATTGGACAATTGAAAGTCTACCATAAAAGTTAACTATATGAACAGCAATAAAATACTAATGCAAAGAACTATAGTGCCGTACATCTAGTCTTTATTAAGTCATTGCACTATAAAGTTTTGGGAGTCTTTTTAGGATATAGATCAAACTTTCCATTGTATAGTTGTGATAATTAAAGTTAATAATAAACAAAATAATTTTAGTCTTCAAAAATATGCACTTTAACAAATTTTCTATCACAGAACCATGCATGTTTACATGTCCAAGATTTGTCTTCCCTAGATCCGCAAATTAATCTCATGTAAGAAGGAAATTGTCATATCTTACCATAAATATTTGTATTTACATCACCAAATTAAGCCTGTATCTCTTCTTCGATTCCTTCATATATTCTGCCTCATGTATATCTACTTTGTATAAGAAAGAGAAACAGCATTGAGCATTATTGTCTTTCCTGAAGGGAGTTGCTGGAACTGCAGACATGGGTACACAAGATGACTTTCTCAAAATGGATCAGACACTTGTTATCTATTAAAATAATATATACTTGCCCAGAAGTCACTCAAATTGGATCCTGTTGCATAATAGGTGTAGACAGCAAAAGTAAAACTTGACAGCCAATCACCACCTTGTTTACTAGAAAGACATAGTATAACCCAAGTGACCCATCAAGTTAATAGAGTTTCAATCACAGAGGTGACATTAGGAGACAGATATTAATGAAGGTATTGAAGCAGTGGTCTCATAGCTTAATTAGCCTTGCACATGGATAATCCTTGTGGCCCTGAATGAACTTTGCTTTCACACAGTGAAGCTGTATGAATTCCATTCATGACCATCAACTTCTCTTCCATAGTTCACTTTCCTTGTATTCTTGTCTCCCTGACATTTCTAGGTCTTTGCTATGTACACCTGGTGTTTTGTTGGTGTTCTAAGCATGTTATTGCCATTTTTATTTGGTAACTCACTCCTACAGGAGATGAATAACCAGGGTAGAACAGTTGAGTCAGAGAAATAAGAAAATAAGTTTCTACTGGAGATTGATAAAGAATTTCAGACTTTTTTTTTACTGAGATCATCAGGCCAGGTCAAGTTTGAAATAGATAATTAAAATATCACAGGAAAACTATGTGAGACTTCATTGTCTAAAGTCAGAACAAGTGACACTGATACATATGTAAGAAGAAACTTTATTTCAATGAGTAACTTAAGATCAAGAAATCATTTCCGCTCAGTTCAATTCAGGTCCACTGGTAACTGGAGTCTTCTTCAAACCCACACAGCTGTAGATTGATGACTCACAAAGATGACACAGGAAGATCACAGACTGGTGTGTGCAGAATCACATGAAACCAAGTCAGTGGAAATATGTCAGGACTCTGACCACTCTCATGAAGCCCTCCATGGAGGCAGGCACCGAATCCCAGCAAGCAGAAAGGCAAAAGGGCAAAAAGAGAGAAGAGAGAGACAGAGAGAAGGAATCCCTAGGATATATCATAAAAAAGTCATGAAGGCACCCTGAGGAAGACATCTCAGAACATCCGCAGTGTTAAACTGATAACACCCTCTGCTTCCCTTCAGAGGGGGTCTGCAGTAGTGGACAAAGCAGAGAGCATGTGTTAAAGATCTAGCTGAGAAACTCTTAAGGAGGATGTGAAAACAGGGGGATATTTATTGACAGCATTTATCCTGTCCCACAAAAAAATTATGGTACATATATTTTCATAAATGTGTACAAAAACTTCCATGGTCAAGCCTTACACCATATGTACAATATTTTCTTCTTCACTGATTATGAGAAAGTAAGTTATAGTATATACACAAATGCAATCAATTCTCTATGATCTATCTATCTATTTTTGGTATCCCTCAAAAATGGCTTTTAAATGTTCTGTATTGAAATTTCATTTACAAAACAACTTTATTACCTCCAAAGTACTCTTCATTATATTTAATACATTTGTCAAATCTGCAGTTTCATGCTTGGAAGATTTCATTCTTCAAACTCAACTGTTTGGATGGCTGACAGCATCTCCCGTAGTCTTTTTTTTTTCTACATTGTCAAATCTCTGTCCTTCCATGTCCCTCAGAATTCCCAGCAACAAAAGGTTGCATGGAGTGAGAGCAGGTAAGTAGAGGGTATGGAGCAAGAAAGACATGCTGGCTTATGCGCAAATACCAGTGTGTTGACATTGCTGACTAAGCGGGTACAATGCAAGGTTGTAGAGGCAAAACCAGTTCCCTGTCTGCCATATAAGAGGTCTCTTTCGTCACACACTCATGTAATCTTTTAAAACCTCTAAATAGAAAGTTTAGTTAACAGTCTGACCTGGTGGAAGAAACTCCAAATGCACTACAAGTGGACCGTGTTGTCCATTTAGGAAGCCAATGGACATCCAGAACGAGGTTTGTCATCAATCGACATTTCACCCTTTTTGAAAAAGAGAAAACCACCTGTACACTTGCGTTTTTCACAATCATTTCTGCGGTATTTTCCCCAAACAAGAATGGTCATTTCAGTCTGCGCATTCTCTTCTTCCTCCACTTGGCTCTCATGGCTCGGAGGTTTCTAACAAGATGGCGCTAAAGCCCAGAGAGAGCAATGTTGTAGAAGCTGTAAGAGCCCCCAATAAGATTATTAAAAAAAAAAAAAAAAGAATGGTCATTTCACAGTCGCTCACTGGTCTCTTAAATTGGCCATCACAAATGAAACTGCTTCTACAAAAATTATATTCACTGACCAGGGAGAACTTTCCTAGGAGATGCCTTTGGATAATGCACTTACTCAGAGTGGGTTGCTTGATGCTCACCTAGCATGAAAAACGTATACTATAAAAGCTCTGCTTTGCCCAGTGCAGCAATTTTGGGTTTGAGGGGCACCCCTTCATATATATATATATATATATATATATATATATATATATATATATAATCTAAAAATCTATTTTATCTTAATATATAGCCATATATATACATGAAAGACCTAAACATTACAATCTGTTTATGTTAAGTGCTAAATAGGTCAAAGTTATGGTTTTAATTAATTTCAGCTTTTGACGATCTTATAAATAAGAGAGTAGGTTACAAAGTCCTGTATCATGCTTATAATTCAGTCATATTGAAGTCCATAAAAGGCAGCAGTCCTCAACCTGTGGGTTGCAATCCCTTTGGAGGTGGAACGACCCTTTCACAGGGATCACCTAAAACCAATGGCAAACACCTATATTCTATAGTCTTAGGAACCGAGACAGCGCTCCTCCATCTGTCTCCAGGTGAATCCATCCACATGTAGATGTGCCCACATCTGAATACCTAGCATGAAGGCTGCTACTCATGCTACGCCATCCTTCAAGACAAATTTTCATTTATTTTTAATTAGAAATAAATATTTCACAATATAATTACATATTGTTTTTGTGATTAATCACTATGCTTTAATTATGTTCAATTTGTAGCAATAGAAATAATAAACCCTGCGTATCTGGTATTTGCATTATGATTCATAAAAGTAGAAAAATTACAGTTATAAAGTAGCAAAAAAAGTAATTTTATGGATGGGGTCACTACAACATGAGGGAGTATATTAAAGGGTTGCAGCATTAGTAAGGTTGAGAACTACTGACATAAGGGTTAGTATATTTAATAATTATCACTTCATTTCACCTTTAAAAAATGACTAATGTCCTACTAAGTGAACATACTCTTTGTAACTTCTGAAACTAAGATATTAATCTTTACCCAAAACTCCCATAATTTTTAAAGGAATACTTCTGTTATATGTACAGTTTCTCAGATGTCTCTCTCATGGAACAAGTAGTCCAGTGGTAGAATATTTTGTTTTCCACCATCTAGCATCAGCCATGTGTGAAGTACCATGCATAAATGAGAATCATTCTTCAAGAAATGTTAAGGTACAATCACCAGCATTTCCTCAAGTTAGGCGTTTAGCCTCTGCATCCCTTAAGCATGCTGTGAAATCAGAAAACAGTGCTTGGCATGAAGTAGGCTAAATTTGAATAAAAGCAATGCACACATTGGAAATACTATTACTGTGATTCTATAGTAGAAATACTAATGCAGCCTCACAGCTACCCTCTAGGTCCCTAAGACAGCTATAAAATGTCCTTTCTAGATGGAAATGACTGCTGAGCAGTCTCTGGGGACGACCTGTGGTTTTCTCTTCAGCCAACCAACAGTAATATCAAGATGTTCCCACAGGGCATTACCTCTTGAAGTGAGCGTGTTATGGCTCCCAGGGGCCTCTTTTTCTTGACGAATGTTCTCAGCATGAAGCTCTCTCCAGAGATAGCCCAGAAGTCTCAGAACATGCCAGGGTCAGTATCTAACTGATGGACGTGGATTTACTAGCAAGGCCCTGAGGTTATGAGCTTGGTGTGAGACATTCAGTTTAAGTATTCTTACAAGGATTGATAAATTGTTTTGAGCATAAACAAATTTCCTATATTAGAATCATAGCTTTTAACCTGGATGAACCATCTTCCATTTATTACACAACCTTCTAGAGTTCATACTCCTGGAGTTGAGTCTGACCTGTGCGAGCTATGCTTCATTCTGCCTTAATCATCTGAATGTGTGTACCTCAAATGTGTACCCCAAATTGACTCTCTTAGCCTAAAACTCAGAGCATAAGCTAATCATTGATAACTTTTTACGTTAAAATCATATGGTGCCTATTTTTGCTCTTATAATCAGGAAATTACAATATTAGTATGTCAGCTTTTATGTGCATACCTTATCCTATGCTTCAGTTCTCAGAATATCTTCAGTGCATAATTCATATTACTGATACTTTAAATATTTCTATTAAAAATCACTCTACCAGGTATGTTTTAAAGATTACAAACATTCTAGACACTTTCTTGGAGTAATAGATCATATTACAGCATGATTAACTGAAGATATGAGTACATATAATTAACACTTTAGATTTTATATGATGTTCAATAAAATATGATAGTTGCAGTCCACTAAATTGATGTCATCTCTCATTCTTAAGTTAAGACCAACCATTTCAAAAACTAGAGGGAGACAGTCACACAATTTGCACAATGCTGCAAGATGCTGAAAATTTTCTCTGGTGGACAGTATTTTTCAGCATCTGAGACAGTGATGAGGCCATTTAGCAAAAGACATTGCTCTAGAAAGCTACTAAAAATCTACACCTCAAAGTTGAGACGTGCACTAATCTAGTATCTTCCAATTATATGCTCCCTCTGTGTCCACTTTGCAGTTATTTTTAATCAATCATGACATTCTTTTGCCATGAGCCTAGATGAGACTTCAGATCTCATCTTAATACTGTACATCAAGCAATGACTACTAGTTTACTATATTTGATAGCAAAAATAAAATTATTTTGATGACTAGCTCCTAAACTATTTTTATCATTTTTGAGTTATTTTCAATTTAACATATTAGCTATATGAGGAATAAAAAGATGAGTTAGGAGTATGATAAAGGGAAAAGCTAGGTTAGTAAGGACAATCTAAGGGACCTCCACCCAACTACTAAGGATTTTGGGTGCAATGATTACAGAATACTACCAGGAAGTGTGTCATTTTACACACACTTTATCTAGCCTAATTTGTCGGAGTCTTGATTCTCTGCACTCTAAGCCTATAATGGTATTTGTATCCCAGGTTATGCACTAATGCATGTTTCTTACACATGCCAAATGCTTCTTCTGTTACCTAATAGATTCTCAGCCTACTCACCTTTTGGTTATCGCTTTGAGTTTTGCTCATCTATCAGTAATACTTTTTCCTCAGGTGATTCATTCATTCAGCATAGCCCTCTTTTTCCTATAGACTTCTGCAAAAATTGCATGGAGGATGAGTCTGACCTGCTCGGATGACCCAAATCTGAAAGAAGGGCACCAGCAGGAGCAGAAGCCCAAGATGGATGTCTATAAAGAGTCAGGCATTCCTTCAACCTCTTTCCTTCATTGTCAAGTTTGGCACTAGTCATTCCTCTCACAGCAACCTGTACTTCACTGCTACCTTCTTGATTGCAATAATCTCAAGGGATTCACAAACCATACTCTCCATTATTGAATATATTATGGAAGTAAACTGTCTAAAATTCAGCATAAAAATATTCATATTCAGGATACAGTTCTGTAGACTGACAGGGATGCCTCTCTCAGGCCCTTAGCCTGGTCTCTATTTTACACAAGTGATAATAATCTTCTAGAAATATTGGAAAATGCACAAATATCAAACTACCACATCATAAATTTAGTTGGAAAACATTCAGCTTTAGATTAAAAAAAAGCTGGCTTCGCAATAAGTGCCTGGAGGTCCCTCCCTCTCGAAACAAGCTTCTTACAAGAAGCATTCAGCTTCCCTCACTCCATGGTTTGGGTCAGGGGGTTTCCCATTCTATTTTCTGCCCTGGTTCTGCTGCTTCATCTCTTCTGGTGTCACAGCTTCCTTTCCATCGATTGAGGAGGTCTAAGACCCAGGAAGGTTGAGAAGTAAAGGACAAGTTCTACTCTACGCTCTTCATTCTCAAGGATAACACAATTCCTGCTGCCTTTGAGATGATTCATCTTCAACCCAAAGGGGAAGATAAACTGCCTGATTTCCAAGACAATCACAGATGAGAGCATGTTAAAACTACCTTACAAGACATGAAACTACCTTCCAAGAAGCAGAACTTCATTGCAAGATGCTGACTTACATAATGCCTATGAACTTAAGTGACTCCATTTTGAGAAAGACTTACAAACCCAGTAAGAAATGTTGAATCATGGCAGACTCACTGAAAAGAAGAAAACCACCTACCAGTGTGTCTCCTGGAAATTGCCCAGGCACATCTGGTGAACTCTGATAAGACCTTGACCAAGCTACAGAATGACATCAAACAGCCAGCAAGACCACTTATAAAAGACCCAAGTAGAAAGACTGAACTCAAAGAGTTAGGAACCAAGGAAGAGACATCAGTTCCTGCTTTCTCCCCCTCTACCGGGAGAATGCACCGATGAAGGCAACGCCTAAGACTAAGGGCCAGTAACTGATATGATGCTGAATTAATCTTGTGTTACCCTTATAACTAATGACCTAAGTTAATTTTATGCTTGTTAGATTGTTTGATGTGTGTTTGAATCGAATAAACCAAGCATTCAAAAATGTCAAAGAGCATTGAGTAATTATTGATGGCACCACTCATGACAAATCACACACAATTGAATCATATGATCCTACTATTACTGTCCTCTACCATCTCTTATAAAGACTCATCAGGGGAAAAAGGTTTGGTGTGAGTTTTAGAGATTATGGTTTATAAATCAGAGTAAATAATTCATAACACTATAACTCTCTTTCTTCATCTTAAGCCAACACTGAAGACATGACTTTGGTGCTTAGATATTCGCTAACATTCCATTTCACTATTTCAAGGCTTGAGAACTTATTACTTATGCCATAAATGTCCATTTAGTATCCTATAGTATATTGTTATCTGAATATAATTGTAAAGAAAAGTTATTTCAGGAAAACAATATAATCTATCTATATCTTTATGATTTTGCTTTGAGTTTGACATTTCTAGAGGCAGGTACTATATCACAATGCCTCCATTTTTAAAGTAAAACTCTATTTAAAAAATGGAAATATTTTAAGCACACAAATCAACAAATGTTGACAATAAAACACAAATAAATAGATAACCCTCTAAACAATATACAGAACATTTTCATTCACCCAGAAGCTTTCTTCATGCCTTTTTTCTGTTTCTTCATAAATAATCAGAATTATTATTTTAATTACTCTAGGTTAGTTTTGCCTGTTTTTGAAAATTTCATATCAGGTACCTACAATTAAGTGTAGAATTTGTGTGTGTGTGTGTGCGTGTGTGTGTAGTTTGTTCATGTTATTGTACACCTATTGGTAATTATTTATCAGTAGCTATTTTTTCTTTTTCTTTTTTTTTCACTGCTCTCTGGTGGTGGGAGTAG
>PVJH01019319.1:0-43083 GCA_004026705.1 Nesogale talazaci | reverse complement strand
ATATGCCTGAACTCTGTTGCAGTTTGTTGCCTGGGGTTTGTAGTTTGTCGCCTTTGTAACTGTAAACAGCCCTGGCCTCTGAAGCCAGACTTGCAGCTGTGCTGCCATTCACTTGTTAATTTTGAAGATCACGATATGCTAATTGCCTAAACTTGCTTGCCCTATAAAACTGGCTTACTTCTCACAAATCAAAAAAAAAGAAAAAGAACCCCACCCCATCCCAGAAAAGATGTAACTACTGACACAATGTATGTATGTATGTATACATTATGATGAGTGCTGTATGAGTCCCCAATAAAATGAATTAAAAAAATAAATTAAAAACAACAACAACAATAATTTTATGATTTTCATGCTTTCAAAAGTTAGCAATATGGGCAGTTTTTGTTTTTTGTTCTTGTTTTTGGTGTGTGTGTGTGTGTGTGTGTGTGTGTGTGTGTGTTTACTACCTTGTGAGAATTGGGTGAAACTTTACAGAGCAGAGCATCACTTTTATATTAAAACATTCTGTTTGGTCTCATTCACTACCATCCCCTCAATGTAACAGCGTATATTGCACTCTCTCCCCATGTTCCTTGCATTCATTCCTCTTTATTCCCTAACCTTTCTGAATATTGCCTTTGGGTAAATGCTGCCCTTTGGATTTCAAGTGGTTGATTATTCAAAGGTATTCATACCTGAGTAGTGGCATTGTTCGCTTTATAGATCAGTCTACTGTTTGGCTGAAAATTGAGTCACGTGGGTGAATTAATTTCTGCGATTCTACCAGTCTCTCCCGCAGACCAGTGAGCCTGGTCTATTTTATGATTTTGAGTTTTGTTCTACATTTTTCTCCTACTCTATTCAGAACCTTTTAATGTGATCCCTTTCAAAACAGTTGGTAGTGGCAGTTGGACACTGTCTATTTCTTAAGAGAGATGCTAGTGGCAGTTGGACACTGTCTATTTCTTAAGAGAGATGCTAATATGATACATTGATCCTTCAACGAAGTATTTATTTGTTCCTTTTATTCTCATCCATAAATCAATAGTTGGTCTTAGTTGGCTACTCATGAGCTTTCAAGACCCCAAGCACTACTCACAAAAGCAGGGATGTAAAGCATTGCCTTTGTGAATTATGTTCTGAAATTGACCTTTCTAGCCCTCAAAACCATGGTCCTATGCACCCAGCTCTAGCAACTCATTCTCCCAAAAAGTATGTTAATGGCCACGGTGTTGTCATGATTTGTCTCCTGTTTCTACCACCCAATTCATAAATGTGTATACAATAAAGGTAAATACTCATATACAAATATCCTTCGCTAAATCTCTGTATATGTATGGGTTATTTTCACACTCCCTCCTACAGTCATTCAGCCTGTATCACTAGTTCTGCAATTACTCATAGAACACTATTGTGGCATATAATATGGGTAGTACTGTATGGAGAAAGCAGAGGCCACCTGCCACAGCAAAAATCTAGTATCAAAAAAGCCCTAAGCCACAGTACTGTTCAGTCCTGTATGAGATTCCGATGAGGGAGAATTGATTCAATGAGTGAAAACTGACTTAGTGGCAGTGGGTTCACATTTCCTGTGATCATTCATGAGTCTGTGGCGATCTGACTGCAGGTGTGGGGAATAAGGTTTGCGAGGGTCTCCATCAAGAACCTGAAGTATGAACTGGTCTTTTGTTTTCCTCCACCAGAGCCTTCACCCTCTAAGAGCCATTGAAGAGTAGGAAGGGGAAAGGGGGAGATCTTGGATGTGGGAAACCAAGGGCAAGTTGGTGAACATCTATAACAAGAGAAGAAAGAAGAATGGGAGGTACACTGCCCAGGGGAAAGTTTTATTCTCCTTTGTATAGGAAGGAAAATACCCTTTGGTATCAGCACTTCAATCTCATTCCATCTGCTGTTTTGTTCGCTCCAATGGAGGAGCATCCTCCCTATCACATTTCAAAAGGCGCAAAAGAACAAAAACATTAGAAACTGAAAATCCTTTCAGGAAATGCACATTTGAGTCAGGATCCCAGATAACGGCAAGCAAAGACACGTACCACTTGCCGCTGGAATTGGATTCGATTAGGACACCTCTTTAAATCTGTGTTTTCTCAAGGGTTAATCTGAGCATTTGACAAGGAAGGGGAAATAGTTTCCAAGTTCTCTAGCAGGTTATACCATGGGGAGAATCTATTCAGGCTAGAAACATTGAAGAAGTAGTGAATCCCATCTCCTCACGGAGCTCCCTGCTGTTGCTGGGTCCTATTTTGACTAGATGGGGAAAGCATTCCAAAATACTGGGTAATGTGCAACTCCCATATCCCTCTGAGGCAGTTGAAAATGCCATGGCTTGTGTCAGGTACACCTTAGTCCTCAAAGTAATATCCCTGCTTTTCAACACTGTAAAGAGTTCTGGTCTAGCAGTTTCACCCAGTGCAACACATCCTTTGAGTTCTTGACTGTTGCTTTCGTGAACATTATTGTCGATCCAAGAAAGATGAAATGCTTCAACAACTTCAGCCCTTTCTTCATGATTTTACCTCTTGATCCAGTTGGAGGATTTGGGTTTGCTTTACACTGAGTTGCAATCCCAACTTCATCTTCATCCCATCTTCATCAACAAGTGCTTCAATTCCTCCTCACTTTCAGCAAGCAAGATTGTATCATAAGTTGGTCTTGAGGGTAGCAGCCTAATGCTTACCTCACCATATCACTAGGGATCTAGTCACCTCAACTGCATGCGAAGGTTGGATAGTGAATAAGACAGACTTAAGTAGAACTGATGCATTGAATGATGGTGCTGGTGAAGAAGTTTAAAAGTAGCATGGCCTGCCCAAAGAAGAAGTCTATCTGTCTTGTGGGACATACAGCCAGGATTCTCCATAGAAGTAAGTATGGTGAGACTTTATTTCATGTACTTTGGACATGTTGCCTGGAGAGAGCAGTCCCTGTAGAAGGATATCATGCTTGATAAAGCAAAGAGGCAGGAAAAAGAGGAATGTCCTTGATAAAATAGATTGACGCAACAGCTACAACAATGGATTCCAGTATAAGAACAATTGTCAGGATGGCACGGGACCAAGGAGTACTTCACTCTGGTGTGCATAGTCCCCTGAGTTAGAACTGACTCAATGGCATCTAATAATAAAAACCTTAAACAATGTATGAAGATGATGCTACTACATAATTCCAGGTGCTAAGAAGGAACTGGGGGGTGGGGGCTCACAATTGGTAAGTCCTTTTCGTTGAACCCAAAGCTAGCAGTTCAAAGAGAACTGACTGGGTGACTGGCTCCCATACAAAATCATATGGGGCAGTAGTACTCTGTGGTATAGTGTTGGTGTGAGATGGGATATACTTTATGACATGTGATAAAAGAAATATAGGGCTAAGAAAATACCTGCCACCTCCTTTTTACATGAGGGTTATTATTATCATGTGTCATTAATCTTCTTAATCCTCAAGTTAGCAATTTCCCCACCCTCAGTATTTGGACTGATGGGTCAAACTTTTGCTCATCATTCATGTGTGGAGAAGAATTTTAGAACTCCAACTGGGGATGTAGGGATGGCCAGGGACCCACCAGTTCCTTAGAAACAGTTACAATCCAAGTGGGATCTGACTTCTCCTGAGTTGGATTTTTGCATCTTTACTGGAAGAAGGCAGCATTTTGCTACCGAGCTCCAACTTTTCTGTTCTCCTATCTCTTTTGACATATGGGGCTTTTTTGGGTTTCAGCTTCTAGAAGGATACACAGGCTACATAGAGTAGGAAGAAGAAAAGGATATCAAGCATGGGAACCCTTCCCTTTTTCTTTGCCTGCCTTAGTTACCTAGGGTGATTGTAACAAAAGCACCATGAGTGGGTGACTTAAAAGAGGATTTTACATTCCCATGTAAGGGACAGTTATTCAACCCATGATGAGAATCAAAATAAGTAATAGAACTATGAAACACGTAGGGATCCATCTCTAAGAAGAACTAGCTGGTGCCCAATTTCTACTACCAACTGTTTTGAAAGAGATCACATTAGAATGTCCTGAATTGAGTGGGAGAAAGCAGACTCACTCATTGCGAAGGTATAATTGCATTCACATAACAGAACAAAGTGTGTTACCTCTACACAGGCTTGGACATAGAGGTGTGGAGTTTGGTATCTCAATACATGTTTTTCTAGGAGTGACATTTTAATTTGGTACACTGTCTGGGCCTGGGAGAGTGAGGGTCAGGCTTCATTTCTTGCACCATCTTGCCTTCTGTCTGGGCTGATCTATTTCACAGGATGACATACACACAGGACAGCAATTGGTTAATGCACTCAGCTCTGTCTGACTTCGAATTATTGAAAATTCCTTCCAGATTCAGCCCCTAGGTTACCTGTCAATCTTAGTTTATAGGGTCATAAATTTACATCTTTTCTTCTGCCTTTTCATAGTTTCTTCCCCCCCCCCTCCTTTTTTTTGATTGGTGGTTTGGGAGAGACTATATCAGGAGCTTTTAGGGAAAGGACTTGAAAACCAGGAATTGTTCCTCTAATTGCTCAGCTTGTTTTGCTCTTGCTTTTACTCAAACTGAAAAATTTGGATAAGAACATTATCCAAGGACACCTCCTCCTTAAGTAAACAGAGGATGATATTGAATAAGAAGCACATAGAATTTTAAACTAAGAATTCTAAGGTTTCCAGAAAACAGGTTACTCTCTCATGGAGTTTTCTTTGGGGGGTAAGTGGCTGGTGACCTCCAAATGAAAATAAACTCTACGATGTCAATGCTGATACTGTGAGATTATTTTTGCTTGAAAATCTTGAATATTATAGATATGATACTGGTAGTATTACTATTAAATATACCCATATACCTGAATTTTCCCCCTTTTACTTTATTTACTTTATTTTTCAGGGAAGGAGTGCCAGTAAAAGATCAAGAAATCTGGGGCTGGGGCACTTCAAAAAGTCCATAGGAATTCCATTATCTTTTCATGCAATATTTCTATGAGTGTTTTAAAGACCATTCCTCACCTCCACATAGCATATGACCATGGCCAAAAAGAAGAATTCTACTTCAAACATGTAATTTTTCAGTCTCTAACTCTGCTACTCTTCAGTAAATATCCTTAAGAGCTATTGGCTATTGCTCACTAAAATTATATTTCATTAAAAGCTCAACTTCACAAAATATTATTTGACAGGTTTCTTCAGAATATTATTTCTGCTGATGTGGTACGTACTTACCAAACGATCCAGGAAGATGTCACTTCAAAAAAAAAAAAAAAAACAAGTAGCTTCTGTTCACAAAACTTTTAACCCTAAAAGAAAGCATCAATCAATCCTCACATTTTGTATTGAAGTGAATATAGCATGGGTCTCTGTCTGTTGGGCCCACTGAGTAATCCTGGCTACCTAGGGTGCCCTGTATCCAAACTGCTAAGCCTTAGAAAACAAATATGTAGAAAGATACCTTGCTGTCCTTATTAGGTGTGTCCAGTTGGGTCCAACCCAGAGGGACCCTATCTAGACACCCACCATCCTCACAACTATGGTTATGTCTCAGACTATACTTCATATAACTCCAACCCTCACACTGTTCACAAACACTTATGAATTGACAACCACATCCGGAAAGGAATTTAGACCTATTTAGAAAAAAAAATGAAAGGAAACTTAAAAAGTTGACTAAAAACACCACTATAGATAACACGAAAAAGGCAACAGCCAAGAGATATTACAAAGCAGACTGTAAAAGAAAGGATCTTCCCACTTGCTTGAAAATTATAAAGCTAACTGCCATTGAGTCGATTCCAGCTCATAGCAACACAGTAGGAGAGGGTGCAGGCTCGGAGCGTTTGTGAGACTGCGCTTCTTTATGGGAATAGAAAGCCTAGTCTTTTTGCAGAGTGGCTGGCGGTTTTCATTGTACATATTTGTATATAGACACCAGCTGGCAGAATCCCATCTGAGGTACTACATAATCCGGTGTCAATTTGAGAAGATTACACGTGGATGGGGTGGTATCTAGCCTGTCAATCAAGATATAACCAATGAGGCCTCCGTGGGAAAGGCCTTCTCCTAAAAAGTTTGGGAGCTCCTGCATTTTCCTTCTTGGAGGTGGGAGACATCCCTCTCTGCTGACTCCCTGCAAGACATCCCTGAGGAGAGGCCACATGGACCTACTCGGATGCAACCCTGGAAGCTGGAGAGGCCATACAGAGATGCCTCCAGCCCTGAGCTGCTTACAACACCACTGAATTCAGATTTTCTACCCACTGGCCTGTGATTGTCCTGCATTCGGTGGCATCCCATGAGTTTTGGAAGTGTGAAGAGGATTTTTCTTCCACTTTTTAAAAATTGGGGGCTCATACAACTCTTATCACAATCCATCCATCCATTGTGTCAAACACATTTGTACATTTGTTGCCACCATCATTCTCAAAACATTTGCTTTCTACTTGAGCCCTTGGTATCAGCTCCTCACCCCTCCAAACCCTTAAAATTATAAATTGTTCATTTTTTTGTTATATGTTACATTGTCTGACACTCTCTTCACCCACTTTTCTGTTGTCCATCTCCACCCCCCAGGGAGGAGGTTATATGGAGATCCCTGTAATCAGTTCCCCCTTTGTACCTCACACTCCCTCCACCCTCCCAGTCCTGAAGGGATCATCTGTCCTGAATCCCCCGTGTTTCCAGTACCTATATGTACCAGTGCACATTCTCTGGTTTAGCCAGATTTGTAAGGTAGACTTGGGATCATGATAGTAGGGGTGGGGAAAAGGAAACATTAACAAACTAGAGGAAAGTTGTATGCTTCATCCTTGCTTCACTACAATCTCATTGGCTCGTCTCCTCCTTGCGACCATTCTGTAAAGGGATGTCCAGTTTCCTATAGACAGGTCTTGATTCCCAATATGCACTCCCCTTCATTCAAAATGATTAGACTTTTTTCTTCTTTGATGCCTGGTACCTGATTCTTCGACACCTTGTGATCATTGGTATGGAACATATGGGCTAATATGGCACTAATGGGCTTGAACTGGACTGGATTGGGATGCTTTCTTAATATTCAATTACCTTTTATATAAAACTCTTTCTTGTACACATATGCATGCTTATAAATTTGTTTCTCTTGTCTATTGCGACTAACACACCATCTAAAAGCAAATGGGAGAATATCTACCGGAACTTGAAAGTATATAATTGCATATGATTTCTGGAAATGTAAATGACTTAATAGGCTTTGGTTTGTTTTAAAAATTTGTTCTGCTTTTTCTGTTTGTATACCATCAGAAGGGGCTATATGCTCATCTCACAGTGTAAACGTTATGAGGCAGACCCCAGTTAGCTAGGGCTGTTTTCTTTTCTCTATTGAAAATTACCAATCTTATATGATATACCATTGCACATTTTTATGAATATAGAAATCTGCACTAGTTAAAATAATTGCACTAATTATAAATAAGAGGTTTCAAATGTGAACTTTTACTTTGATTCATCATAGGTATGCAATTGCTGTTGTGCTATTCATCACATCTCCATTCAATGAATACTTCCTCAATCTAGCAATAACAGTAACAGCGATAATCTTTCTATGAATACAAAGATCAGCAACTTGAGCTAGAAAGGACTACTCCCACAAATATACACAACATGTGCATACTTAAATATGTCTAATGGAGGATATCTCTACACATGTAATTATTTTTCCCCAAAATATATATTGAGCTTTTAATCCCACTGTTTGTGAATGTGATTCTATTTTAGAAGAGAGTCTTTGAAGAGAACATTTTCACAGAAAAAAACATCTTTCTTTGGAAATTACCAGGAGTGAGAGGGGAGGGAGAATAACCAGTAACTAGAGGATAGACACATATTAATGTGCATGAAGTTGAAGGCAATGTACGATAATGGGGAGGTCAGCCAAAATGATCAAGACAAAGGAAGCCTAGACGATGCACAAGAGTTAAAGGCAACACAAGTAAATACCATTACAAATCCAATGGACCCTGGTGGAAGAGTGGGTTCTACATAAGACAGGCAGCCAAAATGTCAGAAGTTCAAAACCATCAGTTGCTCTGGAGGAGAAAGATTGGGCTTTCTATTCCCTTCAAGAGTTAGACCCATAAACACAAAGGGACAATCTACTAAGTCTTTTGGGGTCCCTAAGAGTTGGACCTGAGTGGCAATGAATGTTGACTAGCAGTAGTAATATAAATCTATGATGGATACATGGATAGACACTCAACTGAAAAGTGGCAGAAAGGTCAATGGAATACTTTAACAAATGTATAAAAGTTTGACAGTGGATATTTCCACTTATGTATTTTTATGCTATAAATATATCCAGAGAACCTTGGTGGCATAGTGGTTCGGCACTGGACTGCTAGCATCAAAGTCCACAGTTTGAAATTACCAACCACTCTATGGGAGAAAGATACTCTCTTTATACCCATGAGAAGTTACAGTCTCAAAACCAGTTCTACCTTGACCTCTACTGTCTCTATAAGATGGAATAGAAGAATTGTCAAGTGGATATTTTATTTGAAATATACCCATCTATATAGTAGAGTATGGGGTCAAAGAGTTCTAAATACTTTTTAACCATACACAAAGACATTAAAGGGAATGAGTTCCTGGGAGCCTCAGACCATAGTTTCAGGGGACATCAAAGGGCAGTGGCATACTGCAGTGGCAGTGGTTTACAAAGACAATGCTTTGCACCATGCTTTAATGAGTAGCAAATGGAGTCTTAAAAGCATGTTCTCAAATGTTTCCTCCCACTAACTATCATTATCCCAATTCTGCCAGACAGATTTGGCTAGACCAGGGGATGCACATTGGAGTCAAAAATGTGAAAATTTAGGATAGATAATCCCTTGAGACTAGTGGGGAGTGGTGACACTGGGATGGTGGAGGGATGGTGGAGTAGAAAGGGGAACAAATATCTCAGATCTACATATGACCTCCTCTCTGGGGTGCGGACAATGGGGGGTGGGGTGAGTGAAGTGACACATCAGACAGTGTAAGATATGAAGAGGTAATAACAATTTGCAAATTATTGGAAGTTCATGGGGGAGGAGAAAGGGGAAGGGGAAATATGGGGAGTTGGAAATAAAAAATAAAGAACTAGAGGAAAGAGGGGGAGAGGAGCTTATGCTGGAGAGGTTCAAGTAGATAATGTAGATGAATATGGCAACATGTGTACAAATATGCTTAACACAAATGATGTATTGAATGTTGTAAGAGTCCCCAATAAAATATATATTAAAAAAAGCTTGTGTTTGACTGTGTGAGGTTGAACTGTTAGTCTCTTCCCCTCTGAAGCAACAGAGATTGAAGAAAAAATAATGCAGGGAGACAACTTGTCTGTGCTAGTCTGAGTAGACTATAGAAACAATTTCATGGACACTCATGTGTATAAGAAAGAGCTTTATATATAAGAGCAACTGTACATTGAGAAAACATCCCATGCCATTCTAGATCAAGCCCTTAAGTCCTGATATTAACCCATATGCCCTATACCAATCTATAAATTCCTCTTCAGACTCATGAAGCACATGCATCGATGGCAAATGCAGTGAGATCACAGGCCAGTAGATGGAAAGTCTTGTGGAACCAGTGACAGTGTAAGCATTTTAGTGCTTACCTGGGTCTCCACGTGACTCCTCCAGCTCCAGGGTTCAAGTATACCTCTCTGTGCCTTGTCAGCAGGAATGTCTCATAGGGAGTGTCTGGGTATCTGGCCTTTAGTAAGCTATTCATCTCCTTCATGCCTTCAAATGAGATCATCAAGCTGTGACCTGATTGACAGGCTAGACTCCACCCCTTCACAAGGTGACAAGAGATTTTTAACTGCCACATAGTACAAAAGAAGGATGGATGACAAGAGCATCAGTTCCCATGGCTCTGAGACTAGAAGACCTGGGTATTGCCCAGTAACCATTTCTGGCTGCTTTGAGGGACATTCAAATGAAAAGTGCGACTTAAGTGGAAGCTAGATGTGGACCCAAACTCAAAACCTTAAAACGAATGGACTACAAGATAGCGACCGATGGAATCCCCAAGGCTACTGTTCTATACCCTCCGTCTTCAAATTGAACTCAATCTAGTAGCTTTTCTTTCAGTCAAATTGTCTCTAAGGTGTACAATTGAGAAGAACACACTCTTCAGAATAATCAAACGGATGACAGTAACAGGACATTTGTCCAGGAATGAGACTCAGAAGGTAGACAGGCCTGGCAGAGGAGGGTGATTGGACATGGTAAGTACAAGGAACACTTGAGTAGGAAGTGGTTAAACTATGGGGATTGCATCCATTTCCAGGAATCAAAAATGTGAACTAATTATTGAATGGGAAATCTATTTATTTTATGAACTTTCCCCCAAGTGCTTAAGATATAATAAAATGAAGTCAGGTTTGATGTTTTGTAAATAACTAGAATATTTATGACATAGTAGCTGTGATTCTGATAGTCATAAAATGGTACCCCGAGGAAGATCCTAAATCAATTCCTTTCTTGGATAAGAGACTGCCAAGCATGCTTGTGTGATTCTTTCTGGTTTTCTCTTCTCACTCGATGGTGATCACTCTACCTTCAGTTGACATTTTTTTAAGGCTGATGTGAAAACCCATAGATTGATTCAGTCGTCAAATGACTTTCTATGTTCTACATATCTCTCTCAGCCTTTGGTTTTCACATCCTGTCCCAAACAAGTAGCTTTTCATGGTTGATTTTCTTCTAATCACTGCATTTATATGGTGGTATTGGAACCAATATTTTTTTTTGGAACCAATATTTCATAACAAATGATGTAATGCATTGAGAGCATCTTCTACTTTCCCTCCAATTTCTAGACACCACTAACTTATGATGGAAGAATTGAACACCACTCCTCTGGAAAGAGTGATTCCAAGGCCGTGGCTCAACCAAATGCAGTCTCTATATAGAATTTTTGACCAGCTTATAAATCAAGATATAAAATCATTGAGATATTTAATGTCAATCTGAGAAAATGCAAGTTAACTTTACTGGAAGAGAATAACATCTTTAAACACACAGCAAAAATCTGCTCTACCTCTTTGGTTGTCTTAGTATCTGTCACTGTTATCTGTATTAGTAAATCTCCATCTCTACTGTGGGAATCAGATTACAAATCAGGAGTATTATATAAGAGGGCAATGCAACATGGATTATGTTCCACCCCAGTTCAGAAAATGCAATAGTCTCCCTTGAACATTGATGGCAAAAATGCCATTCCCATTTGGGAGAGAAATTAGCTCTTTCTCTCCTTTTGTCCACAATAGCCTCGTGAAAGGTGATATTTAACTTTTATGAGGAATACACTGTGAGTAGGACAAATTACACATCCTAAAATATGCAATGACCTAACTGATTGGTGAGGTGATCTTTTTAGGCTCATGCCAAAATAAGCATGAATAATAAATCATATGTAACATAATGCATCAACAACTTCATCCCATAATAACAAAACCAAGCTCTTCAACTTGAAAAAGATGGTGTGAAAGAGTTTGTCTATTATGTTTTAGCACCCACCTTTTAATCTCTGCTGGAGCAGTAGACAGAGCACACATGTAGTTGCATGTATAGGTTATACATGTATAGATGGAGTTAGTAAGTTTAAGCTGCTTTTTGTCAGGTTTCAATCAAACTTGGTAACGAACAGAACAATGGACTGGCTGAAATTTCCCCTTGCTTTTCACCCACTTATACTCTTTCAATTAAAAATGATGATGAATTAGATAAATGGGAAAGATAAAATTGCTGGAGTATTTCAGCAACCATGCAGATAGTCCTTACTTTACAACACAGTTGATGCATTTGATTTATGATGCACCACATTTAAGATAACACCTTATTTTTTTGTTTTAGTTATATCTCAGTGAGGCAGAGTAGGTTATTCGGTTGACTGCTTACTTCAAGGTTAGCAGTTTGAATCTCCCAGCTACCCTGTGAGAAAAAGATGAGGTTGTCTACTACGGAAAAGATTTCCATTGTGAGAAACTCAGAAGAGAAATTCTGGTTTTTCCTACGAGGTCACCATGGGTTAGAAATGACTTGATGGCAGTGAGTTGTGAGTTTTATTGTTAGTAGTATGTATTGCATACAATGTTGCATCTTTTTACTTGTTCATGTCATCATTCTCAGGTGTTTACTTGCAGTTGTTCAAGTTTCTAATTTCCTTTTCAAAACATATATTGTTTTCTAAATTAAGTTGCTTGAAAACATGTACCTAAATGCTGATGACTTTGCAAAAGTTGATTTGGACATTGAGTAGTCCAGCATGAAGTGTGACCTGGAAATATATGGAGAAAACATGAAAAAGGAAAGACCCGTACAGACAGCTCTCATTTTTCAACCTATAAATTCCATCCCTCTTTCCAGAGATAATCCAGATGATCTAGAACATTCTAAAAGTTGAGTTTTAAGATCACGGAGACAAAATACTAGTGTCACCCAACTCTTCATGATCAGAAAATTTAGATTTGTGTATTTTTAAATTCACGTATGTAGTAACACATATCTGCAAACTTATATGTCATGTTTCTAACCCTCCCAAACAAATAACAATTAGATTTAGAAAGATGTTGATATCAGAAGATAATAACAATGGAAACTAAAAATAATAAAGTGATAGTTGGTTTATGTTAGGACCAATTTATAACAGAGTAAATCATTTTAATTCATGTTTTAAGATCTTGACTTGGCAAAAATTGAATTATTTTACTTTGACAATAGAAAAATTTTCATAAGCCTAAGATATCTTGTAAACTATAAATATCAAATGTAATAATCAGTAAGTTTTTATCTCTAATTTTCAATCAATGCATTTTCAGTACATTTCATCCTCCAGTATCAATGATACACCACATGCTTTGATTTTAGGTTTGGTGTGTTTTTGTAATTTCTGGTACAATCTGTCATAGATTATTCCAATGCCAAGGTCCATGTAGCTAATTGCCCTTCATAATTCTCTTTCAAATTTCTAAACAGTTTTTGCAATTAATGACATTGGGGGGGGGGTAAAATTGCTTTTTTTCCCTACTCTTTTGCTTTTAAGACCCCTTTCTTAGATGTCTCAGCCAAGATCTGCATTATATTGACACCAACTTAATTCTTATGAATGCAAGCTGGGTTTCTGGCCCATTAGTGCCCTCCGTAAGTCAAGTGTTGGACTCAGAAAGGGAGAAGTTGAGCTTTGGTTTACATATGTTGACATGAACAACTCAGTCGCACCCATTCTGAGAGGGACTGCTCAGCTCACAATGAGTGAATAGGTCATCCAATGAGAAATAGAACATGCAGAACTGGGCCTTCTACAAGAGAAGGGTAGCAAGGTGCTGACAGCGTAATGAATGACTTGTCTGTTATGACAGTAGGACACTTTGCAATGCCAAGAGAAAATATTTGAAAGAATATGCAATGCAGGAAATGTATGTATGTTCTATACATAGGACACTTAGCCTGCCTGTATCACTAACAGATGGGCAGCGGTTGAGAGATCTTATTTTATAATGTGTAACATCACCCTTGTCAGATACACTTTGAGATTTGGGGATTAATGGAGCATGACATGCAAAGTACAATTGGAATTCCACAGTATGTACTCAGAGAAAGATGTGGGAGTGGGTGGTGGGGACTGGGGGCAGGCGGTGTTTAGGTATAGATGATTTCAACACAGAATATTGCCTATATTCTTTACAGACCTACCTCACTCTCATAGATAATTTAATAGTACAGTTCCAGGACAGATGGAATGATGAAGTAGATCATTTTGTGAGACTCTTTAGGAAAACATTAGTGAACTGATGGCGAAGGAGACAAGAGATCAAATGAATGAGCGCTTGACTCCCTTTTTCAGAAATGATAGGTCCACCCGCATCAATAGTGAGGGGTAAAAACATGGTTGAGCTTGAAACCCAACTGTAGTATTTATACATAGACTTACTTTGGAATCACATTAAAAATGCACAGATGATTGATCTACTGATAAGTCAAGAGCCCCGGTGGGACCTCCTGTAATATTGGTTCTCAAGAATCTCCTTACACATTTTATTTTGCATGCACATTTGTGAGTGGCTGCATTTGCTAACTATATTAAACAAGCACAGAAACAGCATTAGACTCACCAGCTATCAGACAGCGGTGATCCTTTTAGAGCTTCATAGTTGAAAATGTCAAACTGTCTTCCTAATGAACTGTTGCTCTTGCTAGTCACTGTCTGGATGCCTGGCTCAAGGCTGTCTTATATGCAACAGACCTGTGCCATCTTCACGACAAGTGATATATTTGAGTCCATTGTTGAAGCTCAGGTGAGAATTCATCGTAGGAAAGATTTTCCACATTTACCCTGACCCGCTCCTTTAGGAAAAATGATGTCCTTGTCTAGCAACAGATCTTTCATAACAACTTATCCAAAATAAGTCAGAGGGAGTCTCACGATCCTTGCTCTCAAGGAGTATTCTAGTTGGATTTTGTCTGAAACTGGCTTTTTTTTTTTTCAAGTAGTTTACAGTATATTCAATATTTTTCACCAATGTTATTACACTTGATTTGATAAATGTATTTCGGCTTTTAATTATCCCATTTTCACACGCCTACCAGGAGATTTAAAAGACCAGACTTCGGGTTAAAACAAAAAAACCTCACTGCCATCACATTTATTCAGACTCATTGTGACCTACAGGCAGAGTAGAACTGCTCTTTGGGATTTCAGAGACAATAACGTTTATGGAACCCAATGATGTCATCTATCTCCGGGGAAGTAACTGGTGGGTTCCCACTGCTGACCTTGTTCTTAGTAGCTCACTGTGGAGCCCACCAGGCTTCTTTGTCTTGAGTTCTCCCTCACTGCTGTCAAAAGAATTCCAGCTTCTTATCACAATCTTATAGCAGAGGGAGAAATTGACCTTGTGGGTTCTGAGACTGTAACTTTTGATAGAGGTGGAAGACTTCGCCTTTCTCCCAGGTCTTGGGATAGCCACATCTTACTCATCATAGGGATATCTTTCTTTTTTTCTTTGAAAATACTTTAAGGAGGCTTTTGTTTGCAGCAGATTTCCCCAAGGCCATACATCCCCTGATTTTTGACTGCTGATTCTATGGAGGCTGGCTGTTGATACCCATGGAAGGAAATCAATGATGACTTCAGTCCATTCTTCATCATCACGAATTAGAACCTGAGAGCTTTCTTATTAAAGAGGTCACGACAGGGGCAGCAACCTGTAAGTACCTGAAGCCTCAAGATACTAATCCTGTGCAGACGTCATTAATGCTAACTCGTGAGCCAGATTAGACCAGAGAGAAGCATCCTTCCCAACCCTGCAGCATTCTCATTCTTTATTCACCACTTTCTACTGCAAATGACTCACCACCAGGTGCTTTGCTGCCTGTTCGACTTGATGGCATGGTGCCTTCCGAAATCTTCTTTGTCAAAGCCCAACAGCACAAGTCTACAGATTCTTGCTCTGAGCTCTCCGTTCATTCTCTGGCAACTCTCCCAACAACTGGGCCTCCCAGAGCCTTGCTGCGAGGCATTTCTCCCCAGCCACAAACAATCCCATGGACGTAAATGATTCCAAGCCAACACGAGCTCACATGAGGCTCACTGGCAAAGCGTAGGTCTCCCCGAGCTGTCAAGCCTGCTTTCTCAGAGCAACGAGGTCTCAACATCGCCTCCCAACTACTTGGCTGGGGAAACCAAATGGTATCTGGCTTTCAAATCATCAGAACACCATCACCTTGGCTCATGCGCTGATCCAATTAGATAAGGGATCTCAACACTATTACTACATGGCTACTATGACTTCTTGCAAAATAATATGTCTCTATAGTCCTGGCTAAGTGGTTTCCTCAATGTTTATTTCTCTTAAGTCGATTAATTCTTCAGCAGATGATCGGAATAAGCTGTTTATAAAACATATCATACAAGCAAGTATTAAGGGAATTTTGCAGGAAGAGTTTGGTCTTGCCTTTCTCACTCTCTCTAGTCCCTGCCTTCTCTAAGAAACAGCTGTGCCTTTGCTCAGCCTCAAACTTTGCTCTGGCTCCTCTGCTGCCTTCATGCTGTCAAGCACAACTGCCCCACAATTACAGGTTTCCTGAGAAAGTTCTACACATCTCTGCTTAAACAAAAGTCTGTCAATATCCAGCAAGAACCATGGTGGCAGAGGTCCTAGCCTTCACGATTCTCTCCAAGTGTCTGTGTTTGGGTATATCCCCTTCTCTGTTATCCTCAACACATCTGCAAATCTCACCAGTTTCTGACCTACATCTGTCACGAAATTCCTTGGGAGTTGCCCCTTAACTCCTTCAGCTTCCTGACCCACTATCTACCAAAGCAGTCACATCTGTGCTCCTCCTCTCTGGCATTGAAAACAGTGGATTCATCTCTAAAATATTAAATTAATGTACTCGCCTTTCTTTCCCTCCCATTTCCTTGGGAATTACATAGTGACATAAGGTCTCAAATCATTAACGCAGTGTCACAGTTTGCACCCTCTCTTTTCTTACTGAGTCCCTTCGATTTCCCTATCCCAAACATAAGTTTGAAGGGTGGTGCCGGCAAAGAGTATTGAAAGTACTGAGGACTGCCAAAAGAATAAACAGGTCTGTCTTAGAAGAACGTACACCCACAAGGCTCCTTAGAGGCATGGATGGTGAGACTGAATCTCAAGTACTGTGGACACATGGCCCGGAGCTACCAGTGCTTGAAGGAGGACATCATGCTGGATAAAGAAGAGGGACAGCAAAAAAGAGGAAAACCTATCACAAGAAGGGTGGACACAGGTGCTGATAACAAGAAGCTGCAAACAAGAACAATCACAAAGATGGCATGGGCCTCACAGTTTTCTTTTGTGATTTCCTTTTGTTGTACAAAAGGTCTCTCTGAGTCAGAACCAACTGAATGGCAATCAACAGCAACATCTTAAAAGAAAACTCACCAGCAACCAAGATTTGTTTAACCCTTTAGCCCCTGATGGTTGAAGGCAGAGAGGTAGCATCCACACTAGACAGATTCTTCTCTCTGCTTATCCAAATAATCAAGCACCCATCTCTGCAGAAAACTCCTTTCCAAAATGTAATGCATGTCTGAATCACCTGGGGATTTTCCTCAACATAAGTTTCTGATTCTGTAGGTGTGGATGGAGTCTTTGTCTTTAAAGGGGACTCTAATGAGCTGATGTTGCTGAAATACATCAAGCATGCAGATACTTCCAAAATGCTTTTTTGCGGTTTCAAGAGTAATTTTCATAAGACTACTACATGGATGTTGGATGAAGCTAGGACTTTCTCACAATTCTATCTAGTCCAAAATATTAAGCAAATATTAGTAACCATTTGCCAGCATCTGTTGGGAGGTCAGGAGCTTTAGGAGTTATTCTCCCTGAAGGTTTCAACTATCCAGAGCCAAAGGTCTCTCCCAAAAGATTGACTCCCTGCTGTTAGGACAATGGGTCACTCCCCCTGAAATTTATTTAAACAAGTTTCCAGACAAAGAGCAAGAAACGTTAGGCCACTGCCCTCATGAAACTTAGGTCTGCCCATCTTGTCACTTGAGGACCCCATACTTCCCTTTCCTATATTGTGTAGGTATACCATAACCCTTTCCTGTGACATATGCTCTTACCTGTAATTAAATGCCTTGCATGACCACCAAGCGGGGCTGAGATGAGCATGCTACTGTGAAACACATCTAACTCCACTATTTCTCTCTCATACTTTCTATGACTTTACTACAATTATTAATTATCACCAGGCAATTGTGCCTACCAAACCTGTGATGTTAATGCATGGATTCTATATAACGTATATAACTGTTTCTATTACATACAGTTGCTTTGAAATCAGTTTAATTCAAACATTGAGAAAATAACCGCCATCCTTTCAACGATCACTTGCTAGGTAATATCACAGGCGAGTTTTACCAACTTCATATTTCATCATTGATATTGGTGATACTCATATGATGACGGAGTCCTGGTGCCGTAGCAATTATGCTTTGAGATTCAGTCTGCAAGCTCAGCCATTTGAAGCCATGCTACAGGACAGTGGTAGGACTTCCTATTCCCATGAAGTGCTGCCATCTGAGAAACTCAGCAGAGCAGTTCAAACCAGCCCTACACAGTCATTTGGAGTTGGCATCAGTTTGAGGGCAGTGAGCTTGGTGTTTGGAGCTGTTACTATGTTTTCGAAAACATATTTTTAAAGAGATTAAAAAAAAAACTTGTCCTTGGGCAATGTAACAAAAATAACAGCAACATTTTGTTTCATTATTATTACATTAATATACTTCATTTTTGTTTGTTTTTGGGGGGCATCACTGCCCTCTGGTGGGAGTGGGAACATTTTATTCTTAGTTTCATTTATCCTTTGTACATCACTACTTATTTATCCTTTTATTATCCTATTTATTTTCAAGTTACCCTTCAATTTACATTCCTATACTATTTTATCCCTCTTGTTGACTGGTGTTAAAAAGTAAGTCCTTTGCCTTTGTTATTTCTCAGTGTGCTGTTGAATTGATACTGAAACTTGGAGTTTTCTAGATTATCATCTGTGCAGGGGCAGATTACAGGCTTTTTTCTCTCATGGAGAGGCTGGAATGTTCGAAACAACAACCATGTCATTAGCAACGGGACACTTAACCAGTGCATGACCGGAGTGTCTTTTCTCTGTAGAGAGAGACATTTTAAAAGTCTCCACAGGTTGATTTCACTGTCTTGTTTTCAAGGCTCATTTATGTTTCAAAATGTATCAAGTCTTCACAGCAGTCCAAATATTATTTGTCTAGAGACAAAAGCTCATTAATGGCTATGAGGAGTAGGTAGGAGGGAAAGAAAAATCAGTGCTTGGTGAATAACAGGATTCTATTGAGGAGGATAAAAAAAATCAGAAATGGATAAGGCTGTTTGTTCAAAAACATGATAATCACTATTTAATATCACGGAGTTATATACAGGGGCCATGAGGGCATAATGACTATACACTGGCCAGCAAACCACAAGGTCTGCAGTTTGAATCAACAGTTACTCCTTGGGAGAAAGATGGACTTTCTACTTCTGTTAAGACTCAGTCTCAGAAGCCACAGGGCCAGTTCTACCCTCTGCTACAGACCCACTATGAGTCAGGATAGACTCATGGTGTGTTTGGTTTGGATTTTTTGAAATCTATACAAGAAGAATGTTAAAATAGCAAAGGCTTTGCTACATATGAATTTACCACAATAGAAAAGCTACTTAGAAATACAAAAAGTTGGAAAGAAGTTCTTGACTATCCAACTGAATGATCAAATAGCCTGGGACCATTAGAAAGGTATATTTTCTGTAGAACAGAAATACAGGGGAAAGCATTTAACTAGACATTGAGCTAAATGAAAATATTACTAGGTCTGAATTCCGATTACGTCTGGTTCATGATGCTAATTCCTAAGGTCTACCCAAATTGGTTAATGAACCTGTACCTAAGTTTTCTCATATGTAAATGAGTGGGGTGGAAGTAATAAAACCATCCTTATTGGTTATGATGAAGGTTAAATAAAATAAAACCTCAGAAATAATTAAAATGGTATGTGAGCCATGGCTGTTGTTATTGTTCTTGGGAAGTTTGTTTCCTAGGGTAGGGACTGTGACTATCTTATGGAGGCCAAAAGGTTTGCCTCGGCTAAATGCATCTTATTTTGGTTTGTTAATTCTGTCCAGTGATGAGTCAAGAGAAATCCCTTGATAAGTGAGAGTCCACAGACCAATTTCTGCCCAACTTCTAATCCCCTCCAAGAAAATAGAACAGTTCATGAATTCACTTGATCAAGCTTCTTAAGCTTTACTGTCATCAGCACTCTACCCCAAAGAATATTATAAGTGATCTTTAAAAATTAGAAGCCATATCTTTAAATTACTTCCTTCCTCTCTCTAGTATCTTATTTCAAAAATGTTCAAGTCTATGACCCATCAACTTAACACTGTCAGACAAAATGTAATCATCCATTTCTTATGAACAATTGGGTAGCAAAAAAAGCTCTTTAGCAGGATTTGTGATTTGTTTGCTAGGCTTATCCAATGACTTCATTGGTAACACTAATTTAAAGAGGAGGGTATCCTGATCATCCTGCTTTAAGGAGGATGGTGATTGCTGATTCTATACTTTGACTCTTTGTGATTCTTGTTGAACTCATGTGGCAAATTGCCTGTGTTGATAAACCTGGCAGATTAACATTCATCTCCCTGCCAAAATGTAGAGAGCAGTTCATATACACACAAGAAACATGTCTTGGTTACTTATGGAGATATAAAACATAATAAGGATTGTAGTAGCAAAGAAAAAAAAAGATTCCTTTTGTCCCATGCTTTTTTTTTTTGACACATGATAAATTTGTAAGCCTGCATTGAGCTTGGAGACAGTACCATAATTAATGTTTTTTAAAGAAATTCAAATGAACCACATGCAGTAAATGGCTTGCCTGGTGTCACAGAGAGACAGCTAGGGCAGAAGCACAAAACCATTACTGTAGCAACAATAGTAAGAGTACTGTGATAATATCTCTTGGAAATAAATGTTATTTCTTTCTAGCTCTCATTCACACAACACAGGTGGAACCGCAACAAAGGTGGGTGTGGCCACTCCGCAATCACAGTGTGACTGCATTCCCATGAACAAGTGGCTCACGCTATTTCTGCCAAGCACCTCTGGGGTTTTGTGTTCTGAAAGGAATTTGGTAAGGCTTGCTGGCTAATTGAAAGGTCAGCAGGCTGAACCTATAGGGCCCACCACAGGAAGAATAGGTAGTCAGTCTCTTTCCTACATTTCATTGTTGTTCACGTTTTTCTACTCAAAACAACTCATCTTTCAAAAGCACTGAGCACTGCCCTGTCCTGCACCAGCTTCACAAGGGTTATGGTTAGGCCCACAGTTGCTTCTGCTGCTTTTCTCCATAGAGGTTGCCACCTTGCGAACCGTCATGCATGGGGATAGTTACCCTCTTTAACCATCACTATAACAGTACCCATGCCACTGTCATTGGAAGCCATCACATCAATGTAGACTCATACTGAGCCCCTAGGAAAGAGTAGAACACCACAGTGGATTTTCTAGGTTATGACCCTTATATGAGCAGATCTCCAGAGTCCTTTTCCCTGGAACTTCTAGTTGAGTTTGAACCACCAGCTTTTCAGTTAGCAGCCACAGGCTTCACTGCTTTTCCACCAAGGTTCTGGTGCATGGACTTTATAGGCAAAGGGCACTTGCTTTCAAATCGGGCGGGTGTGATCCACATCCATGTACATTCAACCTACAGGACGCAATGGACTGTTTCCCCAGGATGAATCCTTAAAGGTAAATACCCAGGCCAGTGACGGTGACCTTAGATATATAAAGTCAAGTAATATAATATGATATTGTTTCAGATTTATTCCTATTAATCATGTCTAAATGTCCTCTATATTCTTGATAGCCCAAAAATTAGCTAGTAAGACCATCAAAACAACACCAAAATAACCCAGGACAGCAACTTACAACTTTACAGATGAGAACAGTAAATAGTAAGTATATATTTTTACATATAATGAAACATATCTATTTTTCTTTTCCCTATTGCCCATTACATCACTACTTTATAAATGAACATTTCTGGTTACCCTAGCTGAGTATTTGGGGAGTTGCATTTTAACTGCATTGATTCTTCTTTGGTCTTAATATTAAAAATTCCATGGACTTCCAAAAGTGTCAGTACATCTACCTTGGACGAAGGGCAGCCAGCATGCTCCTTCAAAGAAAGTGTGGCAAGATTTTATCTCCCATACTTTGGACATGTTATCAGGTGACACCAGTCCCTGAAAAGAACATTGTGCTCCATGAAGTAGAGGAGGAGAGAAAATGAGAATGGTCCCTGACAAACTGGATTGACACAGAGGGCTCCAACATAGAGACAATGGTAAAGGACAGACGGCACAGGATGAGGTTGTTCCTTCTGCTGTATACAGGTATCACCATGAGTCATCACTGACATATTTGTTGTTACCTACAACATTTTAACTGATTGTTGTAGATATTTTAAAAACATAAAAAAAAGGTGCTGGCACATGCAAGTAGTTAAAAAAATAATACTTGTGAATCTGAATGCTTATTCTTATGAAAAAGTCACAGTTGACCTGTTACATCCTATAGGTTCACCATGGATTTCCTCATGTGATCATTAATTGTCCAGTGCAAGCTTGATCATGCTGATCTATACACTGAAGAGAACCAAGCCACTATTTTTTCCATTTTGGATCAAACTGAGCTTATCCATTGAAAGTACTTGGGTTATTTAGGTCAGGGTATATTCTATGGGTAGAAGTAGCCAGATAATTCTCTCTGTTTGTGCTAACATATGGCAGATCTGGGTGAAGACTCAGTCTTGACCTTGTAATTTCTCTGAAGTCTTTTTTTTTAACCTACCCACCGAACAATTCCCATCAAGTTGATTATACTTTTAACTCATATGTCGTTTCAGTTCTCTGATATAGATGTTCCTACCCACTAGGCCAAAAAAAATAGAAGAAAATATTGAAGTGATCAAGATTTCATCTTGCTTAGATCCACAATCAATACCAATGGAAGCAGTGGGCAAGAGGCCCAAGGACACAGGGCGTTGAGTACATCTGCTGCAGAAGATCCCTTTCAAAGGGTTGAAAAGCAAGGATGCTACTTTATGGACTAAGATGAACCTGACCCAAGCCATAGTATATTCAATCACTTCATATGCATGCGAAAGTTGGACAATGAATAAAGAAGACCCTAGAAGAATTCATGCATTTGAACTATGGTGCTGACAAAGAATACTGAAAGTATTGTGGGTTGCCTTAAAGCAAACAAAACTATTTTGGAAGACATATAGCCATAATGCTCTTTAGAAGCAAGAATGAGGAGACTTTGTTCCCAGTATTTGGACACATTAAGAGGAGAGACCAGACCCTTGAAAAGGATGTCATGCATGGTGTTGTAGTAGGGCAGTGAAAAGAGGCATGATCTTGACAGGTGGGTGGATGCAGTGCCTGCAATCATGGACAGGATAATAACAGCAATTATGAGGATCGTGTAGAACCTGGCAGTGTTTCATTCGGTTAGGTTTCTATGAGGTACCATCCACTAGGTGGCCCCTAACAAAGGTCCAGGTGAACAGTTGTTGGAGTCACTTCTGGTTTTCTTCTGGTTACTTTTCTGGTGGAAGAGAGTCTTGGCTAATTGTCTCCAGCAGAAAATAAAAATCTAGAGATGACTGTTCTCCATTGAGGAAGGAATGGATGTCAGCAATTCATAAATACTTAAAAAAATTTATCTAAGCTGAATGTTAACTCTCAAGTCTTACTAAAGACCCTAAATCCAGTTGCCTTTGAGTGGCCCCTGACTCATCACTATCTTATGGGTGTTGGAAAGAAGTATGCTCCACTGGGTCTTCAGTAGTTGGTTTTCCTCAGAAGTAGATCACCAGGCCTTCTTTCTAAAGCAACTCAGTAGCTTTAGTTAGCAGCCGAGCACATTAACCTCTTGAACCACCACACGAAAACTCCAAAAGACTCCTAATACCAACCAGAACATGGGTCATTCATCCCTAATGAGATGTTGACTGTGAGATGCACTTGCTTGTGTTTGTCTGTGGTTTATACAGATTCTGATAAGGGATCTAAGACTGGGGGTCATTCCCTGTTTGATGTTTATGAAAGAGGAGCTGGTTTTGCAGAAAATGTCCTCAAAATCCATGGATGTACTCTTCTTCATGTTCTCATCAGCCTCCACCCTTGAAGTGCTGACATCGATATCATCTACCAGGTCTACAAAGATGCCCACACCTGCTCCCTGGAGAAAACAACTTCTTTCTGTCTGGTCAGTCCTCAGCCACAAGCTTGTCTTATCTTCACACACCCGCATCCTGACCCTGTGGGACAAGACCTATCGACAGTGCTGGGCATTTGGAAAGGCAGCATTCTCCTCTGCTGCTGATAACAGGGAGATGTATGAATTGGCCTTTTCATCCAGCCTTATGGTGTCCAGCCAAGCTTATCTTCAGCCTTAAGGAAGGAAAAGCAGAAGTTGGCCCAAAGCGTCTCTTTACTCTCTCTTTCCCTGATATTCTATAAATCACCCAGGGAGCTGAATATTGCAAAACGCTGTCATGAAACAGCAGGCTGATAAACTGAAAAACAAAAACAGATGTGGAGCAAAGAAGGCCTATGGACATTTGTGTCTGTCTTTGGCTTAGTTCAAGTGCTGGGAATCTTTATCCCTGCTCCCACTCTGGAAAAAAAAGTAATGTTTCCTCTGCTTCTGAAGAACACAATCCTCATCTCTCCCATAATGAAGCCAAAATAGAGTGATGGGAAAATGCAAAATAAAAATCATAAGTGACATTTATTGCACGGGTACGTGCCAGACCTCTTGCAGGTCATATTTCATTTAAACAGTTCTGGGGTCCCAGGCTCACACCCTAGAGACAGGGGCCCCTCAAGTTCCAGCCCTGGCTGTTCAGTAGCCCTTGAGCAACTTTCTGATCTTGTTTGAGTCCCATTGTCCTCATCTGCACAAGGGGCAAAAGTCAAAAGGGGACCTCTCCTTTATTTTTTAAAATGCATTTGCAAAGCTCACATTTTTGAATTATTTAGCATAGTCCCTTGAAGTGCTATAAACATTCATGAAGTGTTAAAGATCACTCTTCTTACAATGCAATGGAATGTGTAGACTTAGTAATCTTTGCATATCACATTAAAGGAAACAAAACAAGTGAATCTAACAAAGCCACAGACGAAATACACATGATTGCAGTAAAATAGTTATGCTGGTTGGGCTACGTGGCCCAGGTACTTAACCATAATGCCACACCGTAGGACACCCAAGGCAAAATCAAAATGGGAATCCCATCAGCCTGTGCCTACTTCAGTGATTTATATGGATGTGTAGACATAATCTCTGTCACTTTGCATTCCCAGACTCGAATACAAACTCTATGGGTGTCCCACCATGTTCTACTTGCTTCATAAACATACGACTGCTATTTTTCCAGGCTTTGATGTATTAAAACGATATTTTTTTTGCCAAGAGTCAAATCTCTGAGTATCCTAAGCATGAAAACATTGACCTCATCACATGTGTTGACTGGTTGGAGATGGTGGCTACTGCAGCCTCATCTGAGAATGACTGTATGTACTCTATTGGTCTAATAAGAAGACTCAATGCTTTAAACTTATGACAAAGTGCCCATTATCTGACATAATAATTCCCAAGAGAGGGTGTACCCAGGGTTGGCAAATTAAGCAGTCTAGGGACCCACATTGTATTTGTCCCTTCCTGTTTTTTTTTTTTGCCATCCTTCATATATTTATTGTGATCTCCCTGGGAGACATAATAGGTGTCATCTCAAACTGGATTTTAGCTGGGCCCATGCTTTCCTGATAGCCAACTGCAAACATATATCCCCTGCAGAATACTGGTCTATGAGAATTAATAAGAACAACTTTACAAATGAGCCTTTTATCCTATTTCCCACTCTCTTTTTTCCACAAGCACACAAGACAGTCAGGTTTCCACAGGACTGGTGATTTATCATATTAACATCAATTAGGCTTCTAAGTACAAGTAAGATTTTGCTTAAGATCACCCAACAGTGGTTTTCAGCAGTACCTTAATAGGGAGCTGCTAGAGGTTCAGGCCTGAATTAGAAGAGGACATGGAACAAGGGATACCACTGCTGATGTCAGATGGGTCCTGGCTGAAAGCAGAGAATACCAGAAAGGTGTTTACCCATATTCTATTGACTAGGCTAAGACAGTCAACTCTGTGACCTACAAAAAATACACAGAAGAAGAATGAAAATCCCAGAACACTGCATTGTGCTCATGCTAAGCCCGTGCATAGATAAGAGGCAGCAATGCAATGAGGATAAGGGCATACCATATAATTTAAAAACAGGAAAGATGGGTGTCAGGGCTGTATCCTCTCACCATACTTATTCCGCCTAAATGCTGAAGAAATAATCAGGGAAGTAAGATTGTACAAGAAAGAATGCAGCATAGGGGTCAGAGGAAGGCTTATTAATAACCTGCAGTAGGCAGACAACACAACCTTGCTTGATGAACATAAGGAGGCCTTGAAGTCCTTACTGATGGAGGGTGGAGCTTTCAGCATGAACTAGAACTCAGTGAACCAATAGGTAACATTACAAGAATGAGAGAACGAGGACTGCCAAAGAACATATGAATCGGTCTTAGAAGAGGTAAAGTTAGCATGCTCCTTAGAAGCAAAGATGGTGACATTTTTGTCTCATGTGGATATGCTTTCAGAAGAGATACATTGCCGGAGAAGGACATCATGCTAGGTGAAGTGGAGGAGCAGCAAAAAAGAGGAAGACCCTCATCAAGATAGAGGGAAGCAATGTTTGCAACAACAGCCTCAGGCACAGGAACCATGGAGAGGATGGTGCAGGACCAGGTGGCTCTTAGTTCTGTTGTATATCACGCTGCTATCAGTGGGAAATCAACTTGACTCTGCTGAAGAACATAGGAAGAATTGGTCACTTCTCTCATGTAAGCAACTAATACTTGGAATTTCTTCTGCTTGCTCCTGAATCTGTAGCCTAGTGATAGTATCACTACGAATATCCCCGCATTCCACACTATAGTCCAAAAAATGGTCTATGATGGAATATGCCAGTTAATGGCACTGTCCAATGGTTCATACTGCTTTTGCTGTTCTTAGCATCCATGTCTAGAGATTGCATGGTCTACCCACGCTGCACTTAATTCCACAGATCTCTATCCCACAGCTCTTTCTTTTCCTGTCCCCCAGCCCTACTTCTCTCTTTGTCTCTGCTCCACTCACTCTCATCTCAACAATCCAGACTTTGTCTCTGTTCCCCAGGGCAGAGAAATACACCAAAAGTTCCTCTTCCCTCAAGGGAATTATTCTTGCTCCACTTTCTCTTTGTCTTCTGAAGTCCAAGACCTTCTACTCCTTCTTGACTGATGGGAACATTAAGATTTAAGTGAAATCTGTCTTGATCAGCATTCTGAAAGATACTTTTCTCCTCACGCTTCACAGTCCTCAAACACCTTGTACCTCTGGACTTTACCCAACATTTACTTCTCTAGTGATTTCCTGATTGTATTCCTCCCACCATGTAAATGTACCAGTAAACTCCAGGGATGTAAACTTCAGGGACCTAGAAAGGCCAGCCACACACACACACACACACACACACACACACACACAAAAGCAGTGCTCTAGCCAGTCAATTTTCTCCAGCTTTTAGCTTGGTTCTCTGGATTCAGCTTTCAGGTCATTGCACTAATATTCATGAGTTTGCTGTAGAGTGCACATCAGATGGGACTGAATTGCACAAATGATGTTGGGTTTGATGAAGGTTTCAGATGGACCACACTTAAGTAAATCTCGGTAATTAAAAGCTCAGAGCCTTTTTAAGTAAGATTATAAAGAAACTTAGGAGGATTTGGGAAGAAAATCAACTCTTGGAGAAAATAAAATATACATTCAAAAGGATCTTACATTTGGTTGAAAAGAATCAGAGTCCACTGCCTGACAATGGGCAAAGATGACAGCGCATTCTGACTCCTGGCGTGCATTGCAGTCTGATCTTTGGAAGCCTGTTAACATTTCTGCTCCTAAGTTGAAAGGCCTGAAAACAAAAAATAAATTCACTCCCACCATGTTGATTCTGACTCACAGTGACCCTTTAAGACAGGGTAGAACTGCCTTTAAGAATCTCCAAGACTGTTACTCTTTATGGAAGTAGATGGCCACCTCTGGGTCATTACAGGGAGGGGCTTGGGTCTCAAGAGTTGTACAAGTCAGCATGGGACAACTCTCCTGTGTGCTTCGAGTTATTTAAAAAATTAAAAGCCACTCTACTTGTTTTGCCCCAACTGGTCTTATTCGATTATGGGGTCACTCTTGGCAAGTATGCAAAGCTCACATAATTCAGTGAGAAGGGAACATTTTTAAAAATCACCTTTTTAAGCTGCACAATTATATCCTCATCAACTGTGCTGATGAATAACAGTCACTCACTCAGCCTGTCTTTAGTCTGTCTTCCTTTCTTCATTCCTGTGGCACTTGTCCCTTGAGCCGAATGTTGTCTGAGCAGCACAATAGTTCTTGCTTCCTTATCTCCAAGATGAACTGATAAAACAAACAGATGGATGTTCCCTCTAGAATCACAGCAGCTGACCTCCACATTTTACATGGCTATGTTAGGTCACATAGTTCTATAAATGTCCCCTGCTGGCTCTCCAGTGTTTCGGGCCTGTTTTCACTCTGGTGTTTTTTGCTAAGCAGATTTAACCCGAGAAACCAAAATAATGACATCCTTCCTAGGAGGGAGGAAAGAAAAAGGGGGGTGGTGGCCGTGGTGGAAGGTTTCCTCAAATTACTTCAGAGCACTTCCGTGGATGCTTTATTTTCTATAAACCCGGAGGCAAATCGCCACTTGTGAACTTTGCTCTCTGACCTCTTGAAGTTTCCCACCCCGGTGAAAGATCAATCCCAGAGTCAGGAGTGTCAGCAGAAAGGAAAATGAGATGCACAAATTGTTATTTATACAGGTCCCCTGATTTTGTTGACTGAGTTTAATAGAAACCCTGCCTTTTGATTAAAAGCAAATGTGTCCACATTCTCGGGGGGGGGGGGGGAACCTGCTGTTCTGCACAGTTATGTCTTTTCAGGGAAAGACAGAAGGCAAGACATGACTAGAAGCGTCAGACTCTAGCCCAGTGGTTCTCAGCCTTTCTCATGCGGCAGCCCTTTCATATACCACCTCGTGTGGTGGTGACCCCCAAACCATAAAATGATCTTTGTTGCTACTTCATCACTGTCATTTTGCTACTGTGATGAATCAGGTGATCCCTGTGCAAGGCTCGTTTGACCCCCAAGGGGTTCTCGACCCACTGGTTGAAAATTGCTGGTCTAGCAGGAATGAACCAGATAAAAAGAGCAGAAGCTGATGAGGAGGCCATTGTGGATAGGGAGGCATCAGAGAGGAGAGGAGAATCACAAAAGACATCCATAAGGCTGTCTAAATACAGATTTCATGATATCAAGATGTACCAACACAGGCAATTCACTGCCACCAAGCTGATTCCAACTCCTCAGGACCCTGGAGCCCTGAGTAGGACTTCCCCAGGGGGATCTGAGACTTTGACTCTGTATGGGAGTAGAAAGCCTTCTCTCTTTCCTGCAGAGCAGCTGGTGGTTTCAAACTGACTGCCTACCAGGTGGGTAGCCGCCCACTGTACTCTCAGGGCGCTACACATAGAATCAAAGTGTGTGCTGAAAGGGGTTCAGAGATGATCTTCTTCCGCATGGATTGTACCTCAATGTAAGGAAAACCCAAACCCTTGCACATACACCAATAGACAGAAGCCTGAAAAGTGACACACGATCGAAATTATCATGGGTTTCATTTTACTAGCATATACAATTAACATCCATAGAAAGAATCACAAAGAAAATGCAATATTGCCAAAAATGCGCAGGGAAGACCTCTTTACAGTATGAATACGCAAAGACGTCATTTCAAGGACTCACTTGTACCTGATAAAAACCACAGAGTACACTCAAATGACTCAAAAGCTTGGGGAAGTTGCACACAAACAAGGAAGGCGGAGAAGTGCCAATACGTCTGGATTATGGCTCAGGCAAAGAATGTTGAATATCTAAACTATGAACTGCCCCAAGAATAAGCAAAACTGTCTTGGGAGAAAGACAGTCCAAATATTTCTTAAAAGTGATGGGCTGAGTGGCATAAGTGGTTGAATGCGGGACTGCGGCCTGTGGGTTTCGCACTTCAAATCCAGCAGCGGCTCTCAGGAGCAGCGCTGGGTAGCCCCCACGACCACCAGAGGACAGTGATGCACCCCCCCCCCCAAAAAAAAAAAAACAAAAGTGAGAATGGCAAGTCTTCCTCTTATGTATTTTGGACATGCCATCTAGAGGGACCAGTTCCTGGAGAAGAAGGGTGCCATGCTATGCTTGGTAAAGCAGAGAGTCGTCAAAACAGAAGATCTTCAGTGAGGAGAACTTACGCCCTGGCTGTAACCATGGGCTCAAGCCGCGCAAGCATGGCAGAGATGCCAGTGGAGCAGGCAGCGCTTTGTTCCGTTGTACCCAGAGGGGGTCAGAATCAGAACCAACTTGAGTGGACTCCTAACAACAAAAGGAATTAGTGTCATTTTGAGCGATATCTTGTAATCATGGAAATTTGCCCAGTGGATCAAGATGTTCACAAAGATAGTGTCTTTGTGAAAGGAGGGTTATAGGACGTCGTTCTTATAGAAACGGACAAATTCAAAGTAAATAAGTGTCCCCTTAATCACGAAAGAAAAGATTCGACGAATACCCTATTCCTTTATGAGGCTGAGAATCAGAAATCAACTTAAAGTGCTTTAAAGATTATTTTACTAACAAAGAACATGATGCTTCATGCAAATGTGTGCAAACAAAGAAAAATAGTGAAGGTGGACATTTAATGTGATGCACTAAATAGTGAGACTCTGAAAATCCTGAAATGGACACTTAATAGAGTGTACTAAAGAGTGAAACTGAAAAAAATCAGTTTCTGGGAAACAAAAAATCTGGGAAGCAGATGTCCAATATGACTCACTCAGTAGTGAGTCTAAAAAATACCAAAAGTGGACACAAAATGCTGCATTAAGTCAGGATTCTAAAAAACCTAGAAACAGAACAAAACCTGATACACAACAATAAGCAGAATGATATATTTAAAATAACCGGGCTGTTTCTCTTGTGTCTGGTTTCATAGATGATTTTCCTTTTCCTTTTATATGGTTTATGTCTTGGAAGTTTCTCAACGTATACCTTGCCTTGATAGTTAGAAGGCAGCTGAGTGGATGCTCATGCCAAACCAAAATTCATCGCCATTGAGTTGGTTCTGATTCAGAGTGACCCAATAAAGCAGGGTAGAAGTTCATGGCACTAGATGTTTATTTTGTGTGTGGGCATCACTGCCCTGGTGGGAGTAGGAGGCCCAGCCTTGCTCCTGGAGAGCTGCTGCTGGATATGAACTGCCAACCCCATGGGCCGTGGTCCTGCACACAACCACTACGTCCTGTCACCAGGGCTCAGCCCGGCACTAGATGTTTAAAGATGCAGACTACCACATCTTTCTCCTGCAGTGACAAGTGGATTTGAATGGCCACTGCGGCATTGCAGCGAGCACTTCACCCATTGTGCCATCAAAACTGTTGATTCTGACCTGTAGCAACTCTATTTGGCAGAGGAGACCTCTGTGGGTTTCCGAAACTGCAACCCTTTACAGGAGTTGAAAGCCCCATTTTTCCCTCTAGAAGTGGCTGGTAGTTTCAAACTGCTGACTTTGTGGGGAGCAGCCCAAGAGGAATCATTAGGGCTCCTCTATGCCACCTCTTCAAGAATTATAAAATAAACAGGTTTTGCTTTGTTTATCCTGCTTGTGCCTACTAATGAATTTATGTAGCCACACATCAATTATAGGAACTGTGGACCACCAAGGCTTGGCTATTTCAATTGATTCATAGGCACAAAGAGGGTAGGGAAAATCCTGCATATCTGATAATGTCTGAAAAAGGACATGGCAGTGCACCCCGCATTTATTTGCTTCCTGACTCTCTGTGGGATTCTCTGCTACTGAGAGTCTAGTTCATTAAAAAGAATCCAAGGACAACCAGGGCACATACAACCTTGGCTCTAAGCATTGCTTGAAACTTTAGAATTTTATAGTTCTTGTCCTCAAGGAGTTTATAATCTTCCTGCTATCTGAAGGATTTACAAGATAATTAGTAGACAATTTGTGTGGTCCAACCCAATTGTGTAGGTGGTTTCCTGTGTTTGTTTCTCTTTTCTGATGAGTTTGAAACACCAGAGCGTAATGGGAATCTTGTTGCAGTTAAATCAGAAGCACAAACAATAAAATCACAATAAAATTTATTGCTTTGCCTTTGGTGCATGGAGTTTTAAAAAAAAAGTCCTCCAACACACGGAGCATGGGAGGGAAATAAGCACATTCTCTATTTCTTGCAAGTTGTTAAGGAATGAAAATTAAAACAAACAGCTGAATTACATCATTTAGCAGAAGCTTAGGCATTCCGATGAAGTTAGCTTATTACTTCAAATGAAGACGGACATTCAGTCAAGTGAAATCCATTGTTGAATGTTTGGTGTCTGTAAAGGGATAGCTATGAACTAGAGAAAATAATGTGCCTTATCAGTTAGTCTTCTGGATCTTGTTCTTGGGGCATATGGCACAACTTTCTTTTCATATGCATTCTTCATTTAAAAACAAAAACATAGAATTATGAAATATATGGAGGAATAGTTAAAATGAATAAGATAGTAAGACTCAATCTCTGTAAGTCACTAAATATTACACTGGTTCCTTGGAATTTCACAGAGAAAAAGATCCCATTTCCCTATCTTTACTGCCCATGACAGCAAAGGGAATGGTTAGATTTCCATCTGGGTCCAATCAACCTTCTCACCAGTCAGAAGTTGTTGTTCTCCACCAATGCTGTGACCAGAGACTGCAAGTTGTCTGGTCAAGATGCCAACTAGAAATGTTTCCAAATAAAACCAGGATACAAAATAACTGGAATAGAATAAGTATGGGTTGGCTAGCTACACAAATGGAATGAAGTGAAGATAACCTTAAGACCATTTCAAAACAAGAACTTACATACATTTCTGTGTATACCATTTCAAAGGAAAGGAAGGGACATCAATTTAGCAAAGTTCTTACAAACAACTAGAGACCTTCATTTACATATTTGCCATATTTGACATTGCCTTTACCAGATAGTTAGCAGGAGGGATTGCTGGTCCAATAGCCTAATGACTAGAAAGTGGAAAGAGTGAATGCAATGTTTCTATTTCTTCCCACCTATTAAGCTAGGAGTATAATTATAAACAGACAGGAAAGGCAATAAAGCTCCCTTCACTTAATGATCTTTCATTCATCTCTGATTACAACAAAAGTCACACTCCCTGTGCTACCTGATAAGTTCATTGGAATCCTGAAACTTCATTCTATTTATTTTAAATGACATGGGCAACTGGTTTTCCCAAGAGTGACTTTCGTGGGTAACTTAAACATGTAAGAACGGCCTAGAGCAAAGCTTCTCAAGCACTGCTTCCTCCCTTTTGCTAACAGGATTCCAGTACTCTTTTCCTTCCAGCAATTGCCCCAAAGATCTGCAATAACCTTGGAAGTTCATGGACTTCACTTTACCCATCAAGCATGCACACTTGACCAATGCCAGGATGCATTTTCGAGTTGGAGGAAGGGGAGAGCCCAGGGAATAAGGCTCTTGGGAATTCCAAGGAAGGGCTGTGCAATGTGCACAGCAAGTTAGCAACCTGGGCTGAGCTTTTCAGGATTGCTTTGCCTCTTTCTGCTAAGGAAAGTTGCTTATAAAATAAACCACACACACCGAAGGAACTCACAACTAGAACATTTAAATGATTATATGCTTCTCTTTCTCCCAGCTTGTAAAACATTAGTTTCTTATTCTTCCTGAAATGGCCTGTGCTAATTACATACCTTGACCCTTGCCCTGCAAGTGCCTTCGTTTATGGCTGCGCATTCCGTTCCTGGGCAACACACAGGCCAGGTTTACAGGATGCTGCCACCAGGCCCTCCGTTCCTGATTCTGCTTCTCTACGTCAGAGGTCTGACACAGGGAGGAAACAGCTCAGGCAGGCAAACAATTCATTCTGTCTTTTGCATAGAGGGACCCAGCTCACCCCAATGCAAAGGCATTCAAGCAACTTAATGCGCCAAGCAGTCTCCTTTGGAACATCCAACCAATGCAGTTCATAGTACGTTGGCGTTTTGTTTCTCTACAAAATGACAGAAGGTGGAAAAATGTTTGTCGTAGGAATCTACTAACCACACCTAGCTGAATTTCTATGATGGGTCATGTTTTACAGGCTTTGTTTCACAACTTCTCAGTCAACCCTTTACAGATTGGAAAGCTGGTAAATTGTGTGGAAGCTTCCAGTCTCAACCAAAGGTGCTGTTAATCTGGCAACAAGAAAAAAGAATGGAAGAAAGAGTCTGTGTCAATCCGAAGATGCTCCGATTCACGTGTTTTTAAGAAGACATGTCTCCTTCCATTTTGTGTGCCTAGAATACTCACTTGAGATGCTCCGGATGATTCCTCTTTGGGGAAATGATTGGTTTGATCATCACTACATTTACAGGGACAGAACTTTGATGGCACAGTGGCTATGTGTTGGACTACTGACCACAAGACCAGCTGTTTGAAACCACCAGCTAGTCCATGGGAGAGATATGGGACTTTTTACTTAGGTAAAAAATTACAGTGTAGAAAACCCACAGGGACAATTCTCCCCTGTGCTACGGGGACCCTGTGAGCCAGAACCAACTTGATGGCAGTGGCTTTAGTTTCTTTTGGATGTGAACAGTAAGACTCTGAATGTTAGAATGAACTGATGCCAATTGACTTAACAACTGTGCAACTGGAATACTCCAGAACAAACACAAGATTTCAGTGAAAAGGACATGCCATTTGAGCCATGACTATCATCATGTTTAAGTCTAAACAGAAATTATAATAATCTATTTAAAATGAAACTGCTTTTATGGAATTTAGCTATTCATTTAAATTAGTTGGAATAAACATTTAAAACATTTCCCATAGTGTAGTGGTTCTCAATCTTCCTAATGCTTAACCCCTTTAGTACAGTTCTTCATGTTGCGGTGACACCTCAACTATAAAATTATTTTTGTTGTTACTTTATCACTGAAGCTTTGCTACTGCTATGAATCCAGCAACTCCTGTGAAAGAGTCCCTCGACCCCCACAGCCTGCAGGTTGAGAACCTCTGCTCTAGTGGTAAATATATGTGTATATATATCTATGACTATACTAAAATAGATGAGTCAGTTATTAAAATGAATCATGTGAGCACTTTCCATGGAACTGTACTGAACAAGAAACAGGGAGCAAAGAGGGGTAGAGATTTGGGTATATTTGTTAAAGTCATGTATACAAAACTATATATGCCATAGCTAGGTAATTTCAACACTTGATCTCCGCCTTGGAAGTCAAGAAGCAATAGCAATATAATTTCTATTGCAACTAATATGCCTCTAATAAAAAAATGATAAAACTATCAGAATACAATCGAAGTTAAATGTAATCAATGAAAGTGCTTTGCAAAAGAAGCACGGCAGTTCACAGTAAAGTATTTCCACTTAGAAACATTGAAACCCAAATTCCTATACACATCGAAATTGGCATCAACAATCCCTTTAAAAAAGCACCACTACATTCTCTCATTAAAAAGCTAACATCCATTATTAGCAACCATCGTTCTTACCAGCGAAATGGCTCATCAGGGACCAATGTATGTGTGTTACATGTCCTGCTCATGGTGTGCATGTGACCTTCTGTAGAAATCTTTTCTCAAACATGATGTCTTAACTCATGAGAGCCTTGCTTTGTTGGGGGAGGAGATCTCTGTTGGTCATCTCTTTGAGACAAGCCACGTCGGGATGACAAGAGTTAAAGTGCAGGAAACAGGATTCTTCTGAAGTTGGGCTTGGGAATCCGGGTGGTGGGTGCTCAGTAAAGAAACCACTTACTTGCCCCGTTGTCAGCGCATCTGGAAGTCTTGTCAAAACAATATAATTTTACTCTGTAACTTTGTGACATTGGTATTTATTGCACCTGTCTTGGGGCATGATTTATGGCCTGTCTGGTGACTATTTCTCCTTGAGTCGGAGTTTACAATATGAGATAAGTGAAGCATTTAAAGGCCCGGACAAGCTTCAAAACGGGAGGTGGACATTTTGCACGCACAGTTACCAGCCCTCCTCTCCCCGCAGCACCATGGCCATTCCGGACCACTGGTCACCCTGTCAGCCCCTCGGAGGAAGAGAGCAGCGTGATGCGCCAAGGCGACATTTCCCATCGTCTCGCTTGCAGAGGAACTACGTGTCAATACAGTCTAGTGAACAGCAAGGAAATTCGCCATAGGGTAGGCGTCCAATGGAAAACATGTGTTTGTTATAAGGGGAGCCCCGTGACCTTTTGTCTTTGTAACGTTATCCTGGAGGGGACTCATCAGTGTTCCTATATATCACGAGTAAGCACACTTCCCATTGGTAAAATTGCACATATTTTAAAAGCAGTCATTCTAATTAGATTGCTTAACTAGCCTGCAATCAAGAAAACCGGACTCCCCTTGAGCCAGCCCCTCTGGGCCTGAAATTAGATTACAATTGTTTAGCAATTCTTCTTAATCTCATGAAGTACACACTCTTGATATGGGGATTTGTCCTAGACTTTCAAGAAGAACCTGTTTTAAACCCTTCCCTTTCTGCTCTCCAAAGTTGATAGAAGTGGTATTCTGTTTAGAAGGATATGCAAAGAGCAATAAACTCTATCATTTAAACAATAGGAAAATACCGGCTTGAAATATGTGAATCAAATCTCGTCTCCTCCACCATTGCCTCTCCTCTGGCCTGCAATATGTTTACTTTCCTCTTAAACTAAGGGGAAGCGACATTATCCTAAAAAGGCATGAAATAAGTCATTTTACCAATGGCAATGTCTAAACTTAAAATTAGTTAAAGATTAAAGATTAAAACCTAGTGATGCCTTAGGAGGAATAAATTTCCCTTTCTAAACCTTTATTTCACTATCATACCCTGGAATATAGCATAGTGGATTAAGCATCGATCTGCTAACCTGAAGCTCATGGGAGGACCATCAGGCTGCTTATGCCTGTAAAAATGTATACCTTCAGAAGTCCCATGGGACAATCCTACTCTCCGCCTCAGAATGTTCTCACTATTTCCTATCATCTATGTTTTCTTTTATCTCTCAAATACTGCATGTGTCTGATTTAAAATTAGCAATGCTTTCCTTTCTGCCGTGTAGCTAAAAGCTCAAAAAGTCTTTTAGTATTTCAGTGGGGTTATAACTTAAGGACCCTTGCTGCTGCTGCTGCTGCTGGGTGTAGGTCTAATAACAACAAGGTTGGCAGTTCAAACCTACACTCTCCTTCTTGGGAGACAGATAAGGATATCTGTTCCCACAAAGATTTATAGCTTATATAGGATCACTTATTGAGAGTTGGCTAGATGACAATGGAGTGGATCCACATGTTCCTACAATTTAGCTCAAGTAGCAAACATATACTGTAACATATCTATTCTACTGCAGTAGGAATTCATTATGTCAGTGTCTAATCAAATGTAAGTTGAACTTCATTCATTCCAAAATTTTGACTAAACAGTTTTGAGATCTCTGACATAAACAGCTGACAATGCAATTTTCTGATTAAACAGTACTTTCTCGTCTAACTCTGTAAAGCCATTGTGTTTTCAATGAGTAGGAATTCATTCCTGGACAAAGAATCCTGATTATATGTTCTCCTCATGTGTCTCTGCTTCTCATCTTCAAAATATGTCTAGAGCTCCTTAAACTACATCCAAGAAATGGCAATCCAACCAAGTAGTCATTTTTGTTGTACTATGAATTCTCCCATAGTTCTAGATTCTACTTTGTTGCTATCAGACCTACTGAATGGAGGAGTTCTATATCAAGTGCTATCCTCCCTTTCTTGGTACCCACCTTGAAACACTTACCCATATAGCAAAGCAGTTTCATTATGTAATTGCAGACTGTTCATCGTTATACAGATTACAGACTCACTCATTCTGGCTGTCAGATTTTCCTCTGTAGACAAAAGTGAAAATTATCTTGTGCCATTTGCTCTTGGAGCAGTGGAATTGTTCTCCTATGAGTATGTCCACCTCTTCCTTTTTAGGAAAGCTGAACTTTATTACTTGGGAAATGAAGCTAGGGAAGTGTCACACTAATATGATAGGGTAGAGTAGGCCTGTTACCCTACAGTTGGTATTACTATATGTTGACACCTCATCCCTGTGTTAGAAAGCACAAGAAGGACTATCCCGTGGTACAATTCCCTTCTACAATGTACTCATCCTTAACAAACTGGGTCCTGCCAATGGGTTGCCAAGCCCTGTGACATCAGCACTGGCAAGACAGAGCATTGAGATTAGAAATGGCCCCATGACATCACCCTCTTATTCCTATCAAGCAGATGTTTTTTGAATATTGTGCAATGTTGGGTCATTATTCATGTTTTGGGTCAGTATTATTCAGGAAGCCAAAAAACTGTCAAGAAAAATTGACCTGGAGCCAGTTCAAAGACTCAAGATTATTTTATTGATTAGATGCCTGAGTTCCTGTGTTTCAGAAAGGCATCAAGAATTATTCCTATCTGATCACACCTGAGTCATTCCAGCATGGGCAATGCTTAGAACTTCAAAACCAGGTAATCTCAAGAGGATTGAGCTTAAACAAGTGTGAACTCCTTGGGTCCAAATGAAGATGAGCCAGAGCTATTGACCAAAGCAAGTGATTTGTTTGAAATGGATGGTTATTTATTTTCACCTTAGTCTCGTTGACTTCATATCCTCCTTTCAGCTCAAGTCATATGTCTTAAACAAGCCAGACAGGAAGCTCTTTTGAAAGACCTTGTTCAGGCATTAAACCAAAGCAAGAAGATAAAGTGCAATTCTGGCTGGCTGAGAACTTGGAGAACAAAATTATGCTTGAAACAAAACAAGACCTCAATATGTTGAGAGAAGGTTTTCCAAGAGACAACTCTCCTGTATATTATTCTCCATGTAACTAGAATAAAATTTGGTAACTATTTCTTCATTGGAGATTCATATTAGCTTATTTTTGGAATAGTTATCCAACTATTTTATCTCTGCCAGTAGGCAACTCTCTTACAGCGATAATTACAATGTTGTTCCTCTCACTCTGAATTTAAAACCATCAAATTGATTCTGACTCATAGTGACCCTATAGGACAGGGTAGAACTGCCCTTGTGCATTTCTGAGACAAACTCTCAAATGATGGGTGTAGAATGTCTCATCTGTCTTCAGATGTTGTCCCTAAGATATCACAAATCAGTGTTATACTCAGCGTTCTTCATCAATCCTTCCCCCGGAATGCTGCTTTATAATCTATAGTTCTGTTACTATCTTATATAAAAATATTGAGAAGCTTGTTACCAGTCTACTTAATTAAGCACATATTTTAAATTAAGAATCTAAGATTCTTGTCTCTTTCTGGGTAGTCTTCTTCCCTACAGATCTCCCAGGTTCTTTTCCTGCTGTGCTGTGCATATGCCTGGAAATGTTGGGCAGATGGTTCACAAGTGGCTTTGACAAACCTATGTTATGCCTGTTTCACTCAGCACAGCAAAAGCAATGTAGTTAAATGAGAAGGTTGTAAGTGTCTGGAGCCTCTGGAGTTGAGACCAATTGTTTGCCTTTATTTTAAGAGTTTTGAACCTATAATTGGGTGCAAAATATGGAGTGTTTTTCACTGAGATATGTACTTCTTGGTTTTTGTAGCCCAGTAAATGTATTGTGTTTCATGCTCTATCATGATTCACATAGCAACATTCTTCTTAAGTCCTCCCTGTAGTCGTCTTTATGTTATAGTAAGGACAACATTAAAATGATAAGGCATTAAAATGATAAGGAGAGCAAAGCCAAAGTAAACAAAATAATATGGTACTGCAATAAGGACATAAAAAGCAGTGGACTAGAATTGAGAATCAAGAACAAATTCCATATTCTGTGGTCAACTGATTTTTAACAAGGATGCCAAGGATAACAAGTATTATTCCCTAACTAACATGTAAACCAATGTTCACTAAAACATTATTTACAGTAATCAGCTCAAGTGTCTAGGAGTAGATGAGGGGCCAAATAATATATGGTATATAGGAGTAAAAGATTTATTACCTTGCCTCTGGCATTGTGTCCTTAAACATGACACAAAAGACTTCTGAGCATGAAAAAGCAAAAAATATGGTTTTATCAAACTTAAAAATGCTTGTGCATAAAAAACTGAAAAAGAAATAGGATAACTTGCAAAAGGAGAGAGAAAACCAAATGTGAGAACCCTGTATAAAGAAGTGATTAATGCTCACATTACATAGAAAATGAAAAGAACTGCAACTCAATGATAGCAACTCCAAAACAAATAACTCTGTCTAAAAATAGACAAAAAACTCGAAAGCTTTCTTCAAAAAAGATACATCAAGAGTTAATATGAACCACATCCTGGCCCACCAAGTCTTAAGGATGACAGTCCTGCTTAGAGCAGCCAATGCACAAAGAGGGCCATAGAGCCACCCCACTATGAAACTTAATGTCCTCACTGACCCAGAGTGCTTTGGGGAACAACACTAGAGACAGTGTGGGAACTGTGCCTGACCTGACCCTACCACGTCTAGGTGAAATAGTAAGGGTATGCAACAGAACAGCAAGGGGACCAGAGCAATGAAGTCCCCAGGGGATAGAAAAACAGACTTAGGGGCCAAGGTGTGGTACCCCCATCAGACTCCACTGGAAAATGCTCCTAAAAGTCAACAATCAAACCTTGAACTAGTTGTAGGCCTTTCTTTATTTCTTTTGTTTTGGTTTTTGTTGTTACTTTCTTTTGGTGTTTTGTTTTAATCTTGCTTTTGTGCATATCAATTTCTCTGCATGTATGTCATGATAAGGTAGGTAGGATAAACAAACTAGAGGAGGAAACAACAAGGAGACTGATGGTTCCAGAAGGTCATGGAGAAGGGAGACATGGTAGAAAAGAAAGTGGGTGCTAACAAACCTAGGGACAAGGAAACAACAAACTATGGTGAGGAGGGTGCAGGAAGCCGAGTAAGGCTTGATCAAGGGCAATGTAACCAAGAGGAATTACTGAAACAAGAATGAAGGCTAAACATGATAGAGAGACAAGAGGAAAGTAGAAGGAAATAGAGGAACGAACTAGGAGGCAAACGACATTTATAGAAGTCTTAATATAGGCATATAGATATGTAAATATAGTCATATACAATGATAGGGAATCTATCTATCTATCATCTATCTATCTAATATTAAGGTAATAGATGGACATTGGGCCTCTACTCAAGTACTCCCACAATGCTAGGACACTTTGTTCTATTAACCTAGCATTCAATGTTGCTCACCTTCCAGACACAATTGCTGAAGACAAATGTGTGCATAAGTGAAAGTAGTAAAGAAAACTGATCGTGCCCGGCTATCAGAAGATACAGTGTCTGGGGTTTTAAAAGCTTGGAGATAAACAAGTGGTCACCTAGCTGAGAAGCAACAAAGTTCACATGGAAGAAGCACACCAGCCTATGTGATCAGAGTTGTTGATAGGATCAGGCATCAAAGACCCAGAATAAAAATTCATATCTTTGTGAATGAGGGGGAATGCGGAGTGGAGACCAAAAGTACATATGTAAGGAACTGGACATCCCCTAACAGAAGGGAGAGTAGCCAAGGCAGTCAGGTTGTTGTGTAGCACCAATTAAACATACAACTTTCCTCTTTAATGATTCCTTCCCCCCACTATCATGACCCCAATTCTACCTTACAAATCTGGCTAAATCAAAGCATGTTCATGAGTACAGATAAGAGCTGGAAACAGGAAATCCAAGACAGATAACCCCCTTAGGACCAATATTGAGAGTAGCCATACCAAGAGGGCAAGGGCAAGATGCGGTGGAGATAAGGGTAACCTGTCTTAACTATCTATAACTCCCTACCAGGAGGATGGACAGCAGAAAAGAGGGTGGAGGGAGACTCCTGTCAGTGTAAGACACAAAATATTAATTTATGAATTATCAAGATTTCATCAGGAAGGGAGGGCAGGGGCAGGAGAGGGAAAATGAGGAACTGATACTAAGGGTTCAAGTAGACAGAAAATGCTTTGGCACCAAATGTACAAATGCACTCAACACAATGGATGGATGGATGAATTGTGAGGCATTGTGCAAGTCCCCAATAAAATAATTTTAAAAAAGAGCTAATATGAATATGAGAAGATGCTCAATGTCATTAGTTATTATGAAAATCACAACGAGATACTACTTCACAGTCAGTGAAATGGCTATAGTCAAAAAGAGAACAGTTAGAAATATTGGTGAACATGTGAAGAAGAAATTGGAGCTCTTGAGCACTTCTGATCAGAATATAATCCAGTGTAGTCACTATGGTGAACTTGAAGAATTCCTCAAAATGTTAACTATAGCATGATGGTATGACCTCAAAATTCTACTCCTAGAAATAAACGCACAAAAACTAAAGACAGAAATTCAAACAAATATTTACATTCCAATATTACTACAGCATTGTTCACAATAGCCACCCTAAGTGTCTATAGATATATGAATGAAAAAACAAGATATGATAGATATATTTGATGAAATATTAAAACCACAAAGAGATATGAAGTCATGATACATGCTAAGATATGGACTACTCTTAAAATGCTTAGCAGTGGGAAATAAATAGGATGTGCACATATACAAAACACATATTGCATGGCCCAGTATTACAGCATGTCCTCTGTCTTTGTTAGGAAACATCAAGATAACTTTGATTCATTGAGAACGCAGGAAAAACAGAATGAAACAATACTCAGTCCTGAAACATCTGCACAATTGCTGCTATGCTTGATGTCATTACTTAAGGCACAGTGCCAATTTATCTTATTGAGGGACTTCGTTTTTTCCATTGTCCCTCTACTTTGTCAAGTATGGTACTCTCTCCAGAGACTGGTTTCTGCTGATAACAGTTTGAACCAAGTCTTGTATTTGTTTGTTTTACTATTCTTGTTTTTAAGAAGTATTCTGACTGTATGTCGTCCAAGGTTGGCTTTTTCCTTTGTTCTCTTGGCAGCTCATGGTATGTTTCATATTCTTCATCTGTACTGTAATTCAAATACATCTATTCTTCTTTGCTCTTTCTTATATAATCTTCCAACTTTCACGTGCATATGAGTCTATTGAAAATACTATGCATGTGCTGACTTGAAAAATGCCATGGTTTGACAAATACAATGGATTTGTGAATTCTATAAAATGTCTGGAACACACAAATCCATAGAGACAAAATATATTAGTGATCATAAGCAGCTGACGAGAAAAGAATGGGGAGTTTCTTTTTTTTTTCTTTTTTTTTTT